>BLSH010406495.1:1152935-1169696 GCA_018402905.1 Glandirana rugosa
TGAGCCACGTTGAAGTACAAAAACATAAAATAGAAAATGACTATTAAACGTAAACTATTTGAAAACACGATTATAACACCCTGTATTTTTGAACCTCGATGGTGATAAAATAAGAGATCCCACACACGAAAGACTTTTGTATACAATCCCCCAAAATATATTGTACAACCCATAGATAAATGAGTCACGTTGGAGTGGAAAATATAAAATAAAAATTTTTACCATCATAAAAAACAAATACACATCTCAACTCGCTTGTGGACCTTCAAGCCCAAGACGACCAGGCAGGCTTGAAGCCCTGTTTCAGGCCCAGGCCCAGGCGTGCGATCGTTCGGGTTCCGTCCGGACCCGGACCCGGACTTTGTCCCGAAGTTCGGACGGACCAGCAGAACCCGAACTTCCAGGTGTTCGCTCAACTCTACACATAAACAAAAAATACTACCATTTTTAAAAATAAAATATAAAAGGTGAGGTTGCACTGAGTAAATAGATACCCAACATGTTATATAAAACCCCCTAACATATGTTTTCAGAAAGCACACACCCTAGAGAATAAAATAGTGGTAGCTCCAAGTTTTTATGTCCCACAATATTAGCACAAAAGTTTATCAAATGCAAATTATCAGTAAAAGATAAAATACAAAAACATGAAGTTGCACCGAGTAAATAGATACCCAACATGTCAAGCCTTAAAATGATGTGCGCTCGTGAAATGAAAACAAACTTTGGTACTTTATATTTTCCATGGGAAAATCTTTAAAGACTAAATTGAAAAAGGTTGCTAACTGCACCTGTCTACAATTCCCCTCCCTTGCTTTAACTATGGCATGTCCTTGTGCCCTGAGGGGAACCCCCACACACCCCTGACATCACTACAGGAGGGTTCTATCTAAAAGGGCCTAGCACCTGAAGACCTTACTTACTGTAACCTGACACCATTCTGGTACAGAGCCACCTAGTGGCAAAATTGCTAACTGCACCCGTCTATAATCCTCCCTTTTAACTATAGCACGTCCTTATGCCGTGAGGGGAACCTACACACCCCTGACATCACTGCAGGAGGGCTTTACCTAAAAGGGCCTAGCACCCGAGGAGCTCACTCACTGTAACCAGACATTATTCTGGTACAGAGCTACGTAGTGGCAAAGTTGCTTACTGCACCTGCCTACAATCTCCCCCTTTAAAGTGATTGTAAAGGCTCGTTTTTTTTTTTTTTTTTTTAAATAACAAACATGTTATACTTACCTTCTCTGTGCACAGAGCAGCCTAGATCCTCCTCTTCTCAGGTCCCTCTTCTGCTCTCCTGATCCCTCCCTCTGGTGAGTGCCCCCTCAACCAGTAGCTTGCTACAGGGGGAAACCCGAGCTGAGTCAGAGCTCTGTGTATCCATTTAGACACGAGCCCCGACCCCGCCCCCCTCTCTCCACCGATTGGCTGACTGATTTTGATTGACAGCCGTGGGAGCCAATAGCGCCGCTGCTGTGTCTCAGCCAATCAGGTGGAGTGTCTGGGACAGCTAAGACACTTGTGGACATCCCTGGACAGAGATGAGGCTCAGGTAAGTAATTAGGGGATGCTGGGGGGCTGCTACACACAGAAGATTTTTTATCTTAATGTATAGGATGCACCTTCTGTCTTTACAACTCCTTTAACTATGGCATGTCTGTCCCCATGCCATGAGGGGTATCCCACACACTCCTGACATCACTACAGGAGGGCTCTACCTAAAAGGGCCTAGCACCTGGAGACCTCACTTACTGTAACCTGACACCATCCTGGTACAGAGCCACCTAGTGGCAAGGTTGCTAACTGCACCTGCCTACAACCCCCCCCCCCAGCCCTTTAACTATGGCACATCCTCATGCCCCGAGGGGAACCTACACACCCCTGACATCACTGGAGTAGGGCTCTACCTAAAAGGGTCTAGTACTTAAAGACCTTACTTACTGTAACAAGACATTATTCTGCTACAGAGCCACCTAGTGGCAAAGTAGCTAACTGCACCTGCCCAGTTAGCAAGGATAACTTGCAACACATTTGTGGCAGTGTTGAATTGTAAGTCTGTTAACTTGTTGTGCATTTTCACTGGCAAGTTGTACACTTACAGAACACTTGAAGCATAAGTTCTAGTTGACACTTTTCCAATTTGTAGAAAATTTGCATGGCAAGTCTCTAGCAAGAGCAAAGTTGCAGTGGTGAGTCTACAGCAAGAGCTCTGCAAGTCTACAGCATGAAAATTCAGTCACAGTGCCCCCTGTGGTGGGATGACTATTGCACAACATAACTGAACCAGAACTTGCAGCAGACTTGCAGAGAAAGTTGATCTGGAATCATGCAATGTGGACTTACTGCAATTGTGCAACAAACTTGTGAAGCCTGGCAAGTCTAGCAATAGCTTAGCAAGTCATTTTCAAACTTGCAGCACAATTCCTTGGTATCTGGGTGCCTACATCACCAATCTTGTCTCCAAATATCACCCAAACTGTCCTCTCCGTTCCTCCCAAGACTTTCTACTCTCAAGCTCCCTCGTCTCCTCCTCTCATGCTCGTTTCCAGGATTTCTCCAGAACCTCTTGCATCCTCTGGAACTCTCTACCTCAACCTGTCCGCCTATCTCCTTCTCTTGCTACTTTCAGGCAATCCCTGAAAACTCATCTTTTCAGAGAAGCCTATCACACTTCCAACTAATCTTTTACCTCTTCCATCAACTCATTTCCCACTGTTAGAACCTTTTGTACTACCTGCCCCACCCTATTAGATTGTAAGCTCTTCTGAGCAGGGCCACCTTGGTCCTGTTGTATTTTATTGTATTGTGACTGTATTTTCTCCCTTTTACATTGTAAAGGGCTGCGTAAACTGTTAGCGCTATATAAATCCTGTATAGTAATAATAATACACGCTGCTCAAAAGATCGGATATGAACAAATCTTAAAAATACAGAATCCTAATTAAAATTGAAAATCTTTTTTTAAGCAGAAAAAAAATGGGTTTCTCTCTCAAGCCAAAAATAACGATGTACTGTATATGTTATGTTGCATTTATACTGTAGGGATCTCTGAAAAGGTTACATGTTAAAGACCCTTTAGGTGCAGCCAGATTCCTGAATTCTCAGCTTTGGTTAATTGTGCTCAAGGTCGTCAGTAAATAGCGGTAAACCTATTGAGCCGTTTCACACTCCTGTTCGCAGGGCCTCGGCGCCGACTCCCACCAGGGTTAGCGCTTTTCCGATGGAGCCAAACTCCTGCCAAAGGTGTGAAAACACTTGCGATCACCTCGCTAACAAGTAGTCAGCGGGGAACGGTGGCGTGGCAGCGCGGGCTCTCAGAAACACACGCCGGCGACCTTCTCAAGGTCATTGCAGAACGCGAGCCGTAACATGGCTCTCGGCGGTCGATGCCATGTAGCGGATTTCGTAAGCAAACGCCGCAACTTCCATTAGTCCTTCTAAGGAAATGTTATTATTTCCCCCCGACCCCGCGTTCCGGCGCTCAGAATTACATCGCTTTTTTCTTTTTTTTTTCCTTAAGAACCCCTGACCTCGCCGGACGCGTTATTTTTTATTTTTACCCTAACCATGCCTTTACATCCGAGGCGGATTAAAAGTAATTACGTTTTTTTTTTTTCCTTTCCTTACGGCTACATTGATCTTAACTGGATACGAGGACTCGGGAGGAATCAAAGTTCTCTTTTTATTTTTTTTTTGATGAAAAAGAAAAAAAGTTGCGTTCAAAAGCTTGATGAATTCCGTGTGTATTTAATAAATAATTCAGCGGAATACAAAACAAGCCGCCTCGCTGTAACAAGCTGTTTGTGATATTAAGATTTAAAATGCTAACAAACATTTAGAGACAGAAAGCTGTCAGCGGGCCGACGTTGTCAGCGGGTGGCAACAGATGCAATGGTCCCCGTCCCCCGCTGCCTACCCAAAATTCGTATTGTCTGCGATTTCGCGGGCATTATTGGACGTTGCTGACTGTCTCTGCGGTCCGACGGAAAGGTTACATTTGTTGTTCTATAATATCACCTCTAGGTAGAATTTTATTCCAAGCCAAATAACCTTTAATTCCACCCCCTCCAGCCCCTTCCAAAGAGCAGGTCTTAAAATAGACGCGGTGGCGGTGTCCATTATGACTATTGCTGCACGATGATTGTGCACTTCTTCACTTTCCCGAACGTTTTGGCATTTGGTCGATCGGCTTGGATACGATATATTTGTTAATCTTAGACGCCAAAGAATCACGCCTCATTCACATTTTAATCGCCATTCCCAGAAGCACTTTAACCACTTCAATACCGGACACTTTTACCCCCTTTCCTGCCCAGGCCAATTTTCAGCTTTCAGCGCTGTCGCACTTTGAATGACAATTGCGCGGTCATATGACACTGTACACATATGACATTTTTATCATTTTTTTCAAACAAATAGAGCTTTCTTTTAATGGTATTTAATCACCATTGGGTTTTTTATTTTTTGCTACATAAATGAAAAATTACAGAAAATTTTGAAAAAAAAGCCCCCCGTGTTTCTCTTTGTTATAAAATTTTGTAAATAAATAATTTTTCTTCAAAAAACAAGGTCAAACTGTATTCTGTTACATTTCTTTGGTAAAAATAACCCAAATCTGTGCATATTATTAACCACTTCCTGACCGCAGGACGTCAATAGGCGTCCTGGGATTTCAGTGGTGATATCTCAATGATGCCGGCACCTGCAGGCATCATTGAGGTATCGTTGTTTTCCTCAGGCGATTCCCATCACCGTAAGAATGATCATAGCGGCAGTTCAGTTCTTACGCCCCCCGCCGCCCTCCTGTGCTTCTCCCGACTCACCTGAGAGATCGGTGACCGGGAGAAGGAATCCAAGATGCCAGAGATTTCCAAGGGACAGATGGCCCTTGGTCATCTCTATGGCTCTCGGAGGCCCGGGCGCACGTCATGATGTCACGTCCGGGTCTCTGAAGTGAACAATGACCGTTAAAGGGGAAGGAAAGGCTGAGATTGTGCGGTTTTTTTTTCTGATCTCAGCCTTTCCAGCCTGGAGGAGAGATGTGGGGTCTTATAGACCCTGCATCTGTCCATAAAGAGGACCTGTCACGCACTTTTCCTATTACAAGGGATGTTTACATTCCTTGTAATAGGAATAAAAGTGATCAAAAAAATAAAAAAAAAAAGTGAAATAAAATAAAAAATAAAATAAAATAAGAAATAAAAAAATAAGTGTAAAGCGTCCCATCCCCGCAAGCTTGCGCACAGAAGCGAACACATACGTAAGTCGCGCCCGCATATGTAAGCGGCGTCCAAACCACACATGTGAGGTATCACCGAGTGCGTTAGTGTGAGAGCAATAATTCTAGCCCAAGACCTCCTCTGTAACTCAAAACACCTAGCCTGTGAAAAATTTTAAAGCATCGCCTATGGAGATTTTTAAGTACCAAAGTTCGGCGCCATTCCACGAGTTTGCCCAATTTTAAAATGTGACATGTTGGGTATCTATTTACTCGGCATAACATCATCTTTCACATTGTGAAAAAAAATTGGGCTAACTTTACTGTTTTGTTTTTTTTTAATTCATGAAACTTCAAAAAAAAAACACGTTCGAAAAATCGCTGCGCAAATACCGCATGACATAAAAAGTTGCAACAACCTCCATTTTATTCCCTAGAATCTTTGCTAAAAAACTATATATAATGTTTGGGGGTTCTGAGTAATTTTCTAGCAAAACAATTATGATTTGTACATGTAGGAGAGGAGTGCCAGAAATGGCCCAGATGGGAAGTGGTTAAGACTGTAGGACATTCACAAATTATGGGATATATCTGAAAATCTAATTTCTTGAGGCCCAAAAATGCCAGGACAAATTACCCCCAAATTACCCCTTTTTTGGAAAGTAGACAGTCCAAGGTATTTAGTATGAGGCATGGCAGGTTTTTTGAAGTTGAAATTTTTGTGTCACAATTATTGTAAAATTTGTAATTATTGTAATTTTATTGTATTTTTTTGTCACAATTATTTGGAAAGCGAAGAAATTAAAAAAAAAAAAAACATAATTTTTTTTTTTTACATACTGTCACCAGTGCAGTACAGCATTATCATGTGACTGGTGTGGCTGCGACCAGGGACACTGACTGGTGACAGTATGTAAAAAAAGTAATCATTTATTTTACATTTTTTAAAATTTTATTACTTTTTTCCCTTTTTTTTTTAAGATTTATTTTTCTAACACACTGTGACCTGAGCAATAGTGTTACCATAGTAACACTGTACTACTCTGGTGAAATCAGGATTTTTTCTTTTTTTTATTACACATTATGATTGCTTATACCAATGAATTTCATTGGTATAAGCAGACATTTTTACTGAATGAAACTAGTTCATTCAGTGTCTTTTGTTGTGATTGGTCAGAGCTAATAACATGGTACAGATGAGCTGTGATTGGCCCTGTCTGTACCATGTGTTCACTGTGACCAATCACAACTAGCAACACAGTGGTATACAATGAATGGCATGAAATGAAGCCATCCATTGTTTACAACTGTCATGTGATCTGCTGTGATTGGTCATAGCGATCACATGACATGGGCAGCAGGCTAGTGCAATGATCAGCTGTGTCCGGTGGACAGGTCGCATGGCTGTGCGAGAGGCGCCGTCTGGGAGGACGTCATATTACGTCCTCCCAGAGCAATAGTGCTCCCACCTGGCCATCATTGTACTATAGGCCGGGTGGGAAGGTGTTAACGTTCGATACTGGATTTCCATTCTCTTCTATGGGGCCCATTCACAGCCGAGCGACAAGCTGCCACCTGTTGTGCCAAAGAAGTACTGGAGCTTCATTGTGGCAGGAAAGCATGTTTGTGGCCCCATAGACTTTAATGGGAGTGCCTAAAACATGCACAAAAGATGTGTTTAATGCATGGGTTTTTTACCCCTCCAGTCACAACGATCTCCTCCTCCTTGTAATCTGCTTTTAATAGGCCTACACAAAAATGCTCACATTTTAAAATTCATCAAAAACACACATTCAAACAAAAGTAGAAAATATGTAAATAATGAACAAAGAGGCCAGTGCTCACATGTGAATTGAGGCTGAAATCAGCCATAATAACTTAAAGCTGACCTCTGGGAATTAGACAAAATCTACCCATGCAGTGCCCCCCCCCCCCCACACTTCAAAAGTTAAATTCTCATTTGGTCTGGGGGTGCAGGGATAAGGTGTACTTCTCACCTTATTGCAGGATCTTATCAGTAAACTCCCAAATGCATGGTGACGTCACAAGCCCCTGATGATGTCATATTTGACAAAACACATTGGGCAGAGTAGGGCTCCATGACATCACCATGCATACGCGGCAGAGTGTCCACTATGACTTGCTGCACTATGATTGTGCACTTCTTCACTTTCCCGATCATTTTGGCAGTCGATCAGTTTGTCTCGGTGTTGCACCAAAGAAGTACAGGAGCTTCATTGGGGCAGGAAAGCATGTTTTTTTGGCCCCATAGACTTAAAGGGATTGCCTACAAAATTCACAAAATATGTGCAAAATGCATGTTTTTCTCACCTCACAACAATTTCCTCCTCCTTGTAATCTGCTTGTAATTGGCCTATGCAAAAAATGCTTACACTTGAAAAATCATCAAAAACACACATACAAACAAAAGTAGAAAATGCATAAAATGTAACAAAGAGGCCAAAGCTCACATGAATTTAGGCCTAAATCCAGCCATAATAACTTAAAGCTGACCTCCGGGTCAGCTGCAGGCCCCCCCCCCCCCCCTGCACTTCAAAGGTTAAATGCTCATTTGGTCTGGGGAAGCAGGGGATAGGTGTACTTCTCACTCTATTTTAAGATTTGATCAGTAACCTTGCACATGCGTGGTGACATCACAAGCCCCTGATGACGTCATATTTAACAAAACACATTGGGCGGAATGGGGTGCCGTGACTTCACCAAGCATACGTGAGTTTACCGGTTGGATCTCCAGACATGGAGAATGTTTAGTGCTGTCATTTATGAATATGTTGTGAAGATAAGTGGTGGATACCTATACCCTTACTGGCTATGTGACCACTATATCTATCTGGGCACATTTGAACTACTCATGTAGTACCCTCTAGTGCTGAAATAGGTGTAGGAAAATTGACTTGACTCGTGGTAGTTGCATGAGGCTGGGTTCACACACCTATTCGAACTGGATGCGGTTTACACCGCATCCAATTTGCATGACACTTGAGAATACATTGTTTTCAATGTGTCAGGTTCACATAGGTGCGGTGCATTCGCAGTCCGCATTGCACAGAAAATGTGTACGTTTTTTGTGCAATGCGGTGCATAGTCCTAGCCCATTGTGTTCAATAGGAGCGCATCTGACCCGCAGATGCGCTCTGCATTGAACGGCGATTTTATGAGGATCTTTCCCCTCCATACTGCACCCCTCCCTGAGCAGCCGATGCGCTGTGAGATTGGACAGGAGCTGCCGAACGGCGGCTCTGCCCCTTCTCAGCAGCAGATAGGCTGGAATTCGCACCGCAATGGTGTAAATCCAGCCTGAGTCTGTTAATCGGGTCAGGATTCAGGTCAGGCTGGAAGGCTCTACAGAACAGGCCTCTACCCCCCCCCCCCCCTCCGGTTCTGGTGCTTTCATGGAAACTTCTAGAAGCTAGTGGGTGGGGGGTTTAGAGACATGGATCTGAATATTTATGGGAATTTGGCCAATTCCCAGGCAGGAGGCCTGCAGGGTGGCTGAACCAGCCCATAAATATTGTGGAGCCTGGCCAGCAGGTGAGTCGGGTGGAAGATGGAGTGCTGCTGTGTGTGACCTAGGAGGCAGCCCTGGAGAAGGGGGGGGGGGGGTTCTACCTCCAGGCTGGAGCCTGGAGGTTGAAAGAAGGAAGCTGAAAGGGGGATCTCCACTGCCCTACAGTCCACCGGGGCAGGACAGCCTGCATAGCCAGGAAAGAAACTAGCCCAGCAAAAGGCCTGAAAGTAGTTTCTCCTACAGCTGCCAGACAAGGACAGTATGATTACATCTACACCGCCAGGGCCTACAAGGGCTAGGAGCCATACCCAACCAGTTCTCACCAGGACAGTGCTGCAAGTATGTTCTGAAATCCCTTGCCTTGGGATACTCTGAGACAGCCAGGTGGATGGGCAAATTCTTGCTGGGGTCAGAAGAGGTTCATTTAAAGGGGACCAAGGGCTCCCTACTGATCCATTAAGAGACCGAAGTCACTCCGGAAGGAGTAGAAAATCCAGGATCCATCTTTGTAGTTTTCTTTTTTGTACAGAAATAGGAAGTTTTGTCCTCAAAGTTGTGGTTTCAAGTCAACTTGGGCTTCCCATATACTCTCCTAGATCCCATCCAAGTTGTTTACCCTAAATATAACAACAAAAACATGGAATGGTTACTGACTTTGGATGCAAGTTGGAAAATGCGTGTTGCTTGGCTGTGCACACTATAGGGGGACCCAAAAAAATCAGCGGCTCCTTAGGGGGTAGCGTTTTACATGTATTGGGGGTCATGTTTTCTCAGTAAGCCTTTATATGTGATTGCTTATTACAAACTTAGGACCTGGGTCCGGCACCTTACCTCCATTTATCTTCGAACAATAAAGTGCCTGACAGGCAGTCTAACCCCTCACCACTATATTCAATACTAAACGAAAACATTTGATTGAGGTTTAGGGCTTTCACTTTCGGTAGCCTCTGCTGCCCCTCCGAACAGCGATCTGTGATGAATTGCTTTTCATAGTGTGGTTAGCAGACAGCTGGAAGGCCATAGGTTGCCTCCTTATGGTCTGGCTTAACCCCGGAAAGCTTTCACCACTAGCTGCGTTCTTAGCATGCAGTTGTGGAACCTTCCCATTTATTTCAAATGGGTTGTGCTAGGAGGAGGTACCCCATACCGAACGCAACATGGGGGGGATCATTTGTGCATAACCCCCCCTTGCCAGTTATTGTAGCTCAAAACGGACCTTGGCTCAAAAAGTTACACTGATTGGCTCCCTCTCCACAGCCTGTGACTGAGCTGCATTTTTTTTTGGGTGGGGCAGTGAGTGCCATTTCTATAATCCTTGCCTAGGTGAACATGGCATCCCTTGCCCCCCGACGCCTCCTGGGGCACATCACATCTCCCAGGAGGCTGCAGGACCATTCACAAAGCACTTTGCATGCTTGCACATGCTCAGTGGGGAGCCGGCTGTGGTTCCTCAGGAAGCCTGCATTCAAGATGGCAGCATTGGGGACCTGGAGCTGTAAGAAGAACTGCCAGAGGGAAGACTTTGCTGGACCCCAGGCACTGGTAAGGACCTGATTTTTAGAAAAACAAACTGAAGTTCCTCTTAATGGTCGGGACTGGTAAAACGGTGACTTTTCCACTTATTTTTACTGCCCCTTCAGCCACTGTTGTAGCTTAGGCCCCGTTCACATTAGGCTGTTTTGAACCAAGGGCAGAATTCCTGCCTTTGAACAATGGGTAAAGGGCCGCTGTGATTCCAATCACAGCTTATCACATGTAAACAGACTTGCTGGTTATAGGCATTCCTTTCCTCATGTGCAGTGTCTGTGTGAGAAAAGCAGTGCCAATAACCAGCAAGGCTGTCAGGACGTTGTTTACACTGATCATCAATGCCCTGTTTAGAAGTCGGTGCCAATCAGTGCCGCCTCCTTAGTGCAGCCTCCTTAGTGCAGGCTCCTCAGTGCAGCCTCCTCAGTGCCTATCGGTGCAGCCTCATCAGTGCCGCCTCTTTAGTGCAGCCTCCTTAGTTCAGATTCCTCAGTGCCCATCAGTGCAGCCTCATCAGTGCCAATCAGTGTCGCCTCATTAGTGCAGCTTCATCGTCAGTGCAGGTTCCTCAGTGCCCATCAGTGCAGCCTCATTGGTGAAGGCTCCTCGGTGCTCATCAGTGCAGCCTCATCAGTGCAGGCTCCTTGGTGCAGGCTCCTCAGTGCAGCCTCCTCAGTGCTCATCAGTGCAGCCTCATTAGTGCCCATCAAAGGTTTTTTTTTTTAAAAAATGTTGGTCTTTTTTCATTCATTTAAAAAATCCCAGTGGTGATCAAATAGCACCAAAAGGAAGCTCTATCTGTCTCAAAAAAATGATCAAAATGTCATATGGGTACAGCGTTGCATGACCGCACAATTTTCATTCAAAGTACAACAGCACTCAAAGCTGAAAATTTGGCCTGGGCAGGAAGAGGATGAAAGTTCCCAGTATTTAAGTGGTTAAGGTGGGCAATTGGGGCAATAAAACCACAGCTCAATCACCTCTTTTTTACTGCCCCAGTGTGAACCAGGCCCAGGGAATGCAGAGAGGTGATAAAATGTGGCTATAGAAAGGCAGCAAAGCAAATGAAAGCAAACTTATCCTAAAATATTTTATCAGACAGGAGAAGAGTAAGAAAGATGGCTGCACGGTGACACCGCAGGGCACATTTATACCGCGGCGCAGACGGCCATTACTCCTGAATATTACTTATCCCTAAAGGATGTTCTGGAAGGTGGCGGGCACTGAGCGGGGGGGGAGATCCATCATTTCCTGTTATTGTAAGGAAGTCCAAATGCACCGATCTGTTTTCTATGAAGAATCAGTCAGCATCCCCCCATTACCGTTTACTGATCAGACGCTCGTCAGTCCTGGGAGACGAGGCTCATTCCTTACAGAGCCCCGGCGCTGTCAGCAGCCCCAGCGCTCGTTCATAACTGTCTTATAACTGTCCATCCCGGACAGATACAAAGAAACAGAACTCACACCAGCTTACAGGCAGAGCAGAAACCGCTTTTTAAAAATCTTATTAAAAAGATTTTGTGGTATTTGAAAGCTCCGCCCAAATAAAGTGGCCCAATCATCACGTTAATTGCATGCATGCTAGGTATTGTATTTGGATAGGGAGAGAGGAGCGCCCGGGGTCCAAAGTGATGCCACACTTGATGGAGGGATTGCAATATTTTATTGAAAATAACAAGTGTACAGATCAAGCCACGCGTTTCGGGGGATTAACAGCCCTTTCTTCAGGGCTAGCATGCAAACATAAAAACAAGTTTGTTATATTGGTATAGAGCTAAAACAGAAAGAATATAAACTATATTACCAAAAGTATTGGTACGCCTGCCTTTACACGCACATGAACTTTAATGGCATCCCAGTCTTAGTCCGTAGGGTTCAATATTGAGTTGGCCCGCCCTTTGCAGCTATAACAGCTTCAACTCTTCTGGGAAGGCTGTCCACAAGGTTTAGGAGTGTCTATGGGAATGTTTGACCATTCTTCCAGAAGCGTATTTGTGAGGTCAGGGACTGAGTGGCCCCAAGGCTCTGTACTACCAGCAGATGGATTGCGGACAGTGGAAGAAGAGGAGGATCAGAAAGGACAGGATCAAACAGCCTTTTTACACAATGCAGCAGCGGTGGCTGGTCCATAAGGGGCGCTTGGGTGCTGCCTCCCCGCCGCTGACAAGAAAAAAAAAAAAAAAGTCAGCCCAACCCCCTGCAGGAGGCGCCGGTATATTGACTTTTCTTTCTTTTTTTTCTCGGCTCCTTGCTGTCTGCTGACAGCAAGTAGTGAGCCCATTGGTCAGTCATTAAAGACTATGTGTGTGCGCTGAGCAGGTGCACACACATAGTCTGATTGGCTGCCCTGAGCCAGTGATTGACTGGCATTGGATGCTGTGGGCGGGGGCGGGACTGTGGCAGACGTGCAGGCAGCACTCCACCAGGTTTCAGGCCCGCTCCCACGCCGCAGACCATCCACTCCAGGCTCCAGCATGCTGTCCGCAAGCGAAGCTCTGCATACTGACAGCCCACTCTCCGCAAGCCGATCTCTGCACACTCCTGCCTGCCTGCCTATTAGATGGGGTAAGTGCAGGACTTGTCCCAACTTTGAGGGGCCGTTGTGTCTGCAATGTACCCCACCTGTGATATTGGCTGCAATTTAGCCCCACCTGTGATACTGGCTGCAATGTACCCAACCTGTGATATTGGCTGCAATTTACCCCACCTGTGGTATTGGCTGCAATTTACCCCACCTGTGATATTGGCTGCAATGTACCCCACCTGTGATATTGGCTGCAAAGTACCCACACCTGTGATATTGGCTTCAATTTACCCCACCTGTGATATTGGCTGCAGTTTACCCCACCTGTGATACTGGCTGCAATGTACCCCCACCTGTGATATTGGCTGCAATTTACCCCACCTGTGATATTGGCTGCAATGTACCCCCACATGTGATATTGGCTGCAATTTACCCCACCTGTGATATTGGCTGCAATTTACCCCACCTGTGATATTGGCTGCAAAGTACCCACACCTGTGATATTGGCTGCAATTTACCCCACCTGTGATATTGGCTGCAATTTACCCCACCTGTGATATTGGCTGCAATTTACCCCACCTGTGATATTGGCTGCAATTTACCGCACTTGTGATACTGGCTGCTATATACCCCTACCTGTGATACTGAGCTGTATACTGTGTCCTGTGATGGGGAAGAGAGCCAAGGCTTGTGCCAGGCCCCTTTGCTGGACCGGGAGACAGGTAAGTGTCTGTTTATTAAAAGTCAGCAGCTACACTTGTTATATAATGTAATATATCGTTACGGCGCATGCGCCGTGTATGCTTCGGCGCATGCGCTGTGTATGTTCCGGCAAAAGCCGGCATTAGTTCCGGACCCTGCCGGAAAAAACGAACCCCATGCACATGCGCCGTATATGTCCCGGCAAAAGCCGGCATTAGTTCCGGACCCTGCTGGAAAAAACGAGCCCCGGACGCATGCGCGAGAGGGACGTTACGTGGCTCCGGCCAGTCACAGCGCCGGAGCCGCGTAGCCGGAAGCAAGATCCGGGTGAAGATGTCCGCTCCCACGGAGGGGACCAATCGGCTTGGTCGGATCTTCGTTTCAAGGTGAGTATTTCATAATGAACTAGTATGCGGTGCATACTAGCTCATTATGCTATTGTCTTGCAGGTCTTTATTTTTTTGAGTAGACAACCGCTTTAAAGCGGTAGTAAACCCGCTGACAGAAATAAAAATAAAAAAAAATCATGCAAGAAAATCGCATAATATGTTAGTATGCATCGCATACTAACATATTATGAAATACTTACCTTAGAACGAGGCCCCCGATGCCCGAGTCGGTCAGCGCTAAGGACGCTGACATCTTTGTCCTCTTCTGTCTTCCGGGTACGCGGCTCCGGCGCTGTGAGTGGCCGGAGCCGCGTGACGTCACTCCCGCGCATGCGCGCGGGAGCTCTTCGCACCGGCAGCCAGCTCTGAGTTGCCGGCCGCCTCGGCCGGATCGTCAGAGCGCATGCGCCGCTAATGTCAGCGGCTGCATGCAGGGCGAATATCTCCTGAACCATGCAGGTTTAGGAGATATTCTTTTTACCTACAGGTAAGCCTTATTATAGGCTTACCTGTATGTAAAAATTGATTTTAGGGTTTACTACCGCTTTAAGTCAGTAGGCCAATTTTCCAGCAGCAGGAGCTCTCCATGGTGCTGAAGCTGGGTTTATATAACATTTCAGCATTAGGACAGCACCCGGTCTCAGTTCTCCTCTCAAGAACCTTCAATGCAAGCAGTGGGCTGGCTCTTGGGAGGAGTTGTTTAAATACCAAAATGCCTTGATGGGTTGATCATTCACTTGTTGAAGGAGGCAGGCAGTGAGCAAGCCAGTATCACTCTACCAGCAGCAGCGGGACTGTGAGCCAGGGCTTCATCATCTGCAAATGCAGCACTTGCTATTGTGTGCATCTGCCTGAGTCCCCAAAAAGGAAAAAAAAAGTCAGTTTTTCTACACTCTTCCAGGCCTCTCTGGGTGAAAAGATGGGGCCCTCCCAGCCCAGGGAATATGAATTATCAGCTGGGAGCCACGGGGAACATTATTGCTCCCAGTATGTATGGAACCTGTACTACTGAAACTTGAAGCAGCTGGATGCTGGGTCCCCATGTTGCGTGATGGAGCCCGGGCCCCCTACAGGTGACCCGGTGGTAAACACTTATCGGTGGCCCTGGGTGGATGTCAGTCTAGAGCAGTCTTTCTCAACCTTTTAAACACGGAGGAACCCTTGAAATAATTCTCGGTCTGGGGGAACCCCTGCTAAAAATGAGAAATCTACAACTCATGATACATTAGTGTGATGGTCAGTGGGAAGAATGCTCCTTACACTTGTGGTCATTGGGAAAAATTACCCCCCTTACAGAGAGCTAAAAAGACCAATGGTATCATTGGAAATTTATCTGAGAGGTAGAAATTGACCATTGCTCAAGGAACCCCTAGCAACCTCTGGAGGAACCCTGGTTGAGAAACCCTGCTCTAGAGGAATAGGTGTTCCTAGACGGCCCGTACTTGTATGCTAACTACCCTAGATAACTCTAACATGCAATGCTGACCCTCCATGACTGGTGGAACTGAAATCCAGTAAATGAAAGGGGAGGGCCAGGAACATTCAAGCTGGGGAGCAAAAGGGCATTCTCGAGGAATTGAGGTGGACTCTAACTTGTTGCAGCTTCTAATACACATTGTGAGAAGAAGAGACCATTTTGAGTGTGTTTCATCCCCTCCACGGTATGAATAGAACTGTGGATAACAGCAACTTAATTGCAATTTCCTTGCACTTTACTTTTGTCTCTGGCACTCAAATCGCACCAAAGTCACATAAAAGTAGTGCAGGAACCCTTTTTTTTGGCTTTGACTTGAGTTGCTTTGATTAAGATGGCACCCATTGAAATGAATGTGTTTTGACTTGTCATGCTACTTAATGTGTCGCAAGCCGCATGATAAGTCGCAGCAAACCAGGGCTTATAAAGGACCCTGCGACAGGAGTGAAGGGCTCTGGGAACATTGGGAAGGGGACTGATATAAAGGGTCTCATCGTTCAGGGGGCCCTTCATGGTTTCTTGCACTGGGGCCCTGAAGGTTCTAGTTGCGCCTCTTCCGTCGAGATACAAAGAGTGAATACAATTGAGAGACTGGTTTCATATGAGTATTTTTTATCCCAGAAGGAGCAGATACAACATCAGCAGTATGGGAGAAGGAAGAGAAAGAAAGGAAGAGCAAGGAAGAAGGAGGCCATAGCCCACCTGGGCTCCTTTCCCCAACCACCATTTCCACAAGCATTAGGTAGGGGGTTGAAGATACTGTATTGGTGGTAGACATGAGCAATTTGTTTCGCTCCAAATTCGGTATTTAACAAATTTCAATAAATTCGTTATTTGGAACTGTCCGAATTAACGAAAACCCGTTTAACAAATTTTTCCGAAAATTCGTAAATTCAAAAATTCCTAAATTCGTAACTTTGAAATCCAAAAATTCGGAAATTCAGAATTTCGAAAATTAGGAATTTCGAAAATCTGGAAATTCAGAACTTTGAAATTCGAATATCCGAAGATGCGAAAATCCGTAAATCTGGGAATTAAGAAATCTGAAAATCTGGAAATTCTATAATTCAAAAATGGGAAAATAAGAAAGAAAATTTGAATATCTGAAATAATAACTAACTAATAATATCTTAACTATTACTATTAAATTATAGGTATTGAAATTTACTTTCAAATTTGGCTGTTAGTGAACGCAAGGAATACGAATTTATCTGCAGTTACCAAATAATAATAAATAATGAATGCCGTATCTAACCACTTCCGGACCGCCGTACGTCGTTTGACGGCGGTACTTTGAAGTGGAATACCGTTGTTATGGTAGCAGATAGCTACCATAACCCCGGTATCATTTTTTTCTGCAGGCGATTCCCTGCAAGATAAAAGTGATCTTAG
>BLSH010406495.1:1192889-1209309 GCA_018402905.1 Glandirana rugosa
GGGGCGGAGAGTGTGAGGGTATTTGGCACATCAGTCATGATTTCTATAAACATTTGCAAATGACATGTGATAATACAATCTCTTTATCTCAGTCAGACAGTGTCAGTACATGAATCAATGCAGAGCAGCCAGCGACAGATCAACAGTTGCCAGGCGCCCTAGGTGGCCTACTCCGCCTAGTGGTAGAGCCGGCCCTGCACGCGCACCACCGGAAGCGCGCTCACTGTGTTCCGGGGGGGCCAGGGAGCGGGTAGGGCGGACTCAATCTCCACCGGCTACCCGCGATGGCTCCCCCACCGTGAGAGAACGGAGGTCTGTGTAAGTAAACATGGATCTCCGTTTAGACAGAGGGGGAAGGGCTGTGATCACAGGCTCTCTGTCTATGGGAGATGTAATCACTCCCCTCCCCCAGCCAGCCCAGCCCCCATACAGTTAGAATACACTGAGGGAACACAGTTAACCCTTAGAGCGCCCCCTCCAGGTTAACCCCTTCACTGCCAAAGGCATTTACACAGTAATCAGTGCATTTTCATAGCACTGTTCGCTGTATGAATGCCAGTGGTCCCAAAAAAGTGTCAAAATGGTCCGATATGTCCGCCGCAATATTGCAGTACTGCTAAAAATCGCCGCCATTACTAGTTAAACATAAAAAAAAAAAATTCTCATCATTAGTAAACGTGGCAACTTTTGCGTAAACCAATCAACAAATGCCGATTGCGATGAGGAAAAATATAAATTGGCCAAAACCGATGAAAAAAAAGTTTTTTTTTTGGATTTGTATTTTAGCAAAAAGTAAGAAAATGTTTTTTTTTTTTGCAAAATTGCCACTCTTATTTTATTTATAGCGGTGATCAGAAATGACACAAATGGGGATCAAATACCACCAAAAGAAAGCTCTATTTATGGGAAAAAAAGGACACAAATTTTGTCCTGTGCATGACCCCGGCTCTGACACTGAATATGCTTCCTGGCCATATCCTACTCTCTGTATATATTTAGTTTAGGTAGTTGGTGTTCTCTGTGCAAGTCCACACATTCCTGTTTCACAGGATACCTGGCCTGGTCTCGGTATCTTTGACAGTGGGGCTGCTCATTAGTACCAGAGTATCCCCAAAGGAGGGGGTCTAGAGAGAATGATGTAAGAAACTAAAGATTCCAAACCAATGATCAAAGAGTCCAAAATGTTATTAGATAGCCAGTAGAACAATAGACCCAATGCCTTTCAAGGGTTTGGACCCTTCCCAGTCATCAAGACAAGTTGTAATATTATTAACATCCAGTGTTGGGAAAGGCTGCCTTGTCAATAAAGCTGAATCACTTTGGTGAGGGTGCTCACATGTACTAGAGCACCCCCAAGAAGAGGGGGGTCCAGAGAGGAGTCCAACTATGTAAGAAGCAGTAAATGTACCACACCAATGGTCAAAGATTCTACAAAGACTAGTGGATAATCAATGGAAGAAGAGAGCCAGCATAGTTCAAGGGTTTAGATACACCCCCTCCCCCTATCAGGTCAAGTGCACAAGGAGCAATATTATAAACATCCAGTGTTGGGAAAGACTGTATTGTCAATCAAGCTGAGTCACTTTGGTGGGACTGCTCATATGTACCAAGAACCATAGCGCCCCCAAAGGGAAGGTGGTCTGCAGAGAAGTCTAACTATGTAAGCAGTAAGGGCACCACACCAGTGGTCAAAGAGTCTGAAAAGACTATTAGATAATCAACAGAACAGGGGTCATGCTTGGAGACCAGTAGCTATAACAATACAGAGGCTCTCACCTACCAGCAGGATAAGTATACAAGCAGGCCACGCTGGTGGTGTCACATTTACCTATAACACACGTGGTCAGACTATATAGCTTCTGTGTTCTTCACCTATAGCAGCCCCCTTTCCCATAAGGCAAGCAGGCCTACTTGGTTGCCCCCAGGACTTATGTACAATTCTATAGTGCATGGCCACCATGCCAGGGCAAACGCAAACTGAGCAAAGCAAACAGGTACTTACAGTTGGCAGACAGGCAGAGTGGTTCAATGACAGTTCAGGTACAAGGCAGGCAAGGTGCAGAATAGTCAGGGTCAATCCATAGTCACGTGCAGGCAAAGTTCAGAGAATAGTCCGATATCAGATCCAAGGTAATAAACAGTGAAATTCATTGTGAAAGTCACCTATAGAGTGCCAGATGCCTTTTCTTTTCTTCAAAGTCTTTTCTTCATTGTTTTTAGTTGCAGGCTGAGCTCTCGCTGTTTTCTTTTTGCTTTTCACTGAAAAGTGAAATTCAATCAGCAGAGCAGCCAAACAGGGAGCTTGGAGCATGTTTTACAAACGCAATATCACAAGCATGCGACTGCAGGCTTGGCTGGATTAAATCAGGTTTGGTCTCCACCCAGAGACTGGCCACATCAATCACCTTGCAGGTGGACAGACAAAACAAGGATGCTGGAATGAGGAGCAGGAGCACTACATGCTCCTGTCAGGCGGATGACACAGGCTCACATGAGGTGTGGGGTCTAAGCAGTAAATCAGTGTTCATCAGAGCTCCTGATGGTGGAAATGGGTTTTGATGTGTGTAAGGATCCAGCAGAAGTGTAGTTGGTAAACAAGCCAAAGGTCGGTAACAAGTGGCTGCAGGTTGGGGTCAAGCAGAAGTGTAGTCAAAGAACAAATCAAAGGTCAGTAACAAGGAGTAACGAAGACAACAGTGACAAGAGCAAGATATCCACTGGAGGGCACAATAATCTGGCAAAAATAAAATGCAAAGGCAAGGCTTAAATAGGGGGTTCATGGTGAGAGCAAAGAGTTTAAGGTTCACCAGAAACAAGGTTCAAGCAAGGCTGTCCAAGAAATTGTCCAGGGAGCTATCCAGCATGTGCTCAACAAGAAGAGACACTACCAGGCACAGCAGAGGTTCCAGGTTCAGACCTGGGTCCTGACAGAGGTTTAGACACTCCCCCGTTCATCAAGTCCAAGGCACTACACATCAAGATGAAATATTATTTGCATTCAGTGTTGCTAAAGACCATCTTGTCAATCAAGCTGACCTGTAGAACAAGGGAGCCAACATGTTTCAAACACTTCATCAGGTCAGTGCTGGGAGTGCGAAACTGGGCATGCTCTCAACACAAAACAATGCACATAGAAGCACAGCATAAAAACCACCACCATGCCACCACTTACAGTGGGGCAAAAAAATATTTAGTCAGCCACTAATTGTGCAAGTTCTCCCACTTAAATGAGATGAGAGAGGCCTGTAATTTTCATCATAGGGACACTTCAACTATGAGAGACATAGTTACAGGTCTGTGAGAGACAGAAATCTTGCTTTTTTGTAGGTGACCAAATACTTATTTTCCACCATAATTTGCAAATAAATTCTTTAAAAATCAGACAATGTGATTTTCTGGATTTTATTTCTCATTCTGTCTCTCATAGTTGAAGTGTCCCTATGATGAAAATTACCGGCCTCTCTCATCTTTTTAAGTGGGAGAACTTGCACAATTGGTGGCTGACTAAATACTTTTGCCCCACTGTATATACGTACGGCTTGCAATAACAAACTAAACTTGAAAATCAGAACAAAATAGGAATTTTATAATACAGCTGCTCACTTATAAGGGTTATACACACATATATCAAGCCCTGAATTCTCCCAAGTGATTGGTGTTAGCTATAGGACCCCCTCCCCCCCTCGCCCTACAAGATAACAGAATTAGCCGCCATGCTCTCCTTTGCAGTTTAGCAGGTTGCATTAAGCGGAATGCTCTTTTTGAGCATTTTCTTGTGTAATTATGGAAGTATTTATGTAGCTCAGAGGCAAAATATTTTGCAGCTGAATAGATCTCTCTCTCACATTTTCCTCTTTGTACGTTAACAGAGCACCATAATGGGACGGGTATTACATGCATTATGTCCTCTGTTCTGATTGAATAGATCAAAAGACGAGCAATCTGGTCCCTCTGGTGAATTAAAGTGGGGGGGCAACAATGGAGGAGTCGATGAGGTATGAAACCTTACTTACCATACATACTGTGTTTTCTTTTTTTTCTGAGGTTTCCATTAATTTGTCCTATAAAGCACAAAACCACAATACAGCCAAATTAATGCCGGTAAGTCTATGACTGATGGACAGGTGATTGTAGTTTGTCATGCTGAAAAACATTTTCCATTAATGATAAAAGTAGACTCCAGAGGGAATACTGAATAGGAAAAAACATATTCAGGGTAGTGTTAAAATTAAGGATAAAAATGTTACTTATTTTTGTGGTTTTTAGATAAAAAGAAAAACATACAACCCAATCTTTAAAGAGACCAAGTCACCGTGTCATTCATTTCAACAGCAATCTCCCCACAGGACTGTATGTACATCTAACATATTTTATCCATGTAACTTTCTGTGCTGTCCTCCTTTGTGTAAACCATTGGTCTCCAAACTGCAGCCTGGGGGCCAGATGTGGCTGTTTGCCTTGCTTTATCTGGTCCTTGGGGCACTATTCCTTTAACTGACACCAACAATTGGGCACCTTTTCTCTCACTGACCAACAATGGGGCACCATTTTTCCCACTGACCAACAACGGGGCACCATTTCTCCCACTGACCAACAACGGGGCACCATTTCTCCCACTGACCAACAATGTGGCACCATTTTTCCCACTGACCAACAATGGGGAACCATTTCTCCCACTGACCAACAGTGGGGCACCATTTCTCCTACTGACCAACAATGGGGCACCATTTCTCCCACTGACCAACAATGGGGCACCATTTCTCCCACTGGCCAATAATGGGGCACCATTTCTCCCACTGACCAACAATGGGGCACCGTTTCATCTACTGACCAACAATGGGGCACCATTTCTCCCACTGGCACCAACAATCAAGCACTATTTGTCCCACTGACACCAACAATGAGGCACCATTTCATCTACTGACCAACAATGGGGCACAATTTCTCCCACTGACACCAACAATCAAGCACTATTTGTCCCACTGATACCAACAATGGGGCACCATTTCTCTCACTAAGACCGACGGTAGGGCATTGTTTACCCCCAATAACATTGGGGAATTTTCTAATCCCACTGGCCCCAATCTGGCCGCCCTAAAGCCTGAAAAACAGTAAATTGCCCCTTTGTTTGGAAAGTTTGGAGACCCCTGGTGTAGGCATCCAAATGCCCCGAAACTGCTGATGGGTGTCGCCATCTTGGATGTGATGTCAGCAGCCCCAGCAGAATCAAAGCTGGAACTCAAGTGACACCCTATAGTATTCCCCTTCACCAAAGTGACCAGATTTTCAAAATCTGGGGCAGTCTACTGACCTGACCCCACAATTGGTCATATACTTTTGGAACAAATGGCAGACATTCAAGATAAAATATAAACATGTATAGTTAGGAGGCACACCTTAACGGTACGAAGAAGAAAAACTAATTTAATGGTTGCTGTTGGGTGCAGCTGGGGGACCTAGCCGTCACCATGTAACGGTCATATAACAGCCAGCCCAGGGACTCATTTTTATAAGTGGGGACACATCTAAAGATGCATTTCAGAAGGGGACAGCCTCCTCACATCAGGGAATGTCCCCAGCGATCGGTAATGTATGGTAACCTTATCCTTTGCTCCTCTCCTGGCATCTACATAAAAGGGTATTTGCAGAGGTGAGGGAAGGGGTGAAGGAGCTGGGCCAGTACAGACAGTAATTAGATACTCTCAGAAGAGGAGAGGGCTATGATGTGCAAGGAGGAAGGGGGCTATTCCAGGGAACTGACTCATCCTTGAGTAGTCAAATTTTCCAGCAGGTTCAAAGGCACCTTTCAAGTGAATAGAAAATAATTTACAGAAAGGTAAAACACTGCACGTAAGCATTAAATTACACTTTGTTTATTGACTTTCTTGTCATAGGACAAAAAAAAATACAAAACTATAACAGGTGTGTAAACAATTAACATACTGTTAATAAAGCACATAAAACGAGAAAAACATATCAAAGATTTGAAACAGTCAAATTAAGCCAGCCATAGATGGCTCGAATCTTGGCTTGTTCAGCAGAGATACCGGCCGAGATACGAACCATGTATGGCCACGCCCCTGACGACGTCAACGTTGACGAAACACGTTGGTAGGAGACAATGACGTGACGTGGGAACCCGTGTGGAGATGTGGCGGCCATCTATGTGGTTTGGGAATGCTGGTAATTCCTGATAATAACAAGAAGCTTGATTTCACCTATTAAATGATGAAGACCATTGAGGTGTATACTATCTGCTGAGTAGCCACTTTGATATCCACTCTCCTGGCTGATTTGATTTTGGCTAATGATTTACATCCTGAAAGGCTTGTTGGACCGCTGTGATGGGGGTCATTTGCATCTAGTAAGGAGCAGTGTGTGAGGGTGTGGGTTGCGGTCTCTACATCTTTCTGCTCTTTGGATGGGGGTCTATCCTCTTTGCTACTTATACAGCATTTATACTATATACTATACCATGAGAGTCTCTTTTGCCTTGCATGTGTATCATATGGAGGAATAGCCCCGGCAGTGTTCCCACCTGGAATTTTTCACCAGAACCAGCTCACCCACCCTGGGTTGTTGTTTTTGTGCCAACTTTTGATTGAGGAAGGCTTACTGGACCTCTTTGACGGGGGTCATCCATAGCTGGTAAGGGGCAGTGAGTGAGGGTGTTGGTGACGGCCTCTTCATTTCATCATTCCTCATAGGTGTTTCTCATCAGAGACTTTGGACTTTAAAAATTAGATTAAAAAAATCAGATTTTGAACAACAGCGCTGCACCATTTTTTATTTGTCATTTATATTGTTTGGTTCAACATTATTGTGCTAGCTGCTATTATTTGTATCTATATTTGCACCCAGCGCAGCATTATCTATATATATTTCGAACCATGTGATGGGCAGGCTGAGTGTTCTCAGGTTCATCGATCGAAGTGGGTCTTCTGCTGTGTTTTCAAACATTTTATAAACATTTTTTTTTTGTTGGATGCTTCTGAGTCAATAGTAAAAGAAAAGATCAGGTGTTTTTGTTCCTGCTGTTCTGGAGGTCATCACACCGTTCAATGGGGAGGCCTCACCATCTGCAGTTGAAATTTGCCATTGAGCTATTCACCCCTATATTTTTCAACAGTTTTATGAACATTTTTTTTTTTTAAGATTTATATCTTTGGATGCACTTTAAAAGAAAACACAGGGGATTGTGTTGCAGTCATAATAACAAACCTTGCAGAAGGGTCTTTTGATCTGCGGTACAATGTTCTAAATTATGCTTTATACATTTCATATTATTCTTTGTCTTTATGGAGCTGATTTATGAAATATGGGTGATTTTGCTTCCAACTGTCATCATGGACTTTATGTTGGACCTTGTTGAGAGGTACTCACACCTGACCATTGACCTCCAGATCTGTGAACTAAGGCCCCCTTAACTTTTTAAGAGTATTATGCCCCGTTTTTTAATGGTGAGTTTTAAAACAGGTCAGACATGTGGACTTCTGACCAAAACCCCAGCCATGTGAGCAACCCTGTATCTTGGCCTAGGCCAACAAGGCCCAGGCCTAGGGCGGCACTTTGCAGGGGGGGCAGCACGAAAAGAGCCACCGCCGTCTTGCACTACACTTTTAGTCTTATGGGGTGGACTGGGCCGGGAGACAAACCGGTCTGGTGCCCCCCATAAAGCGGCTGCACTTGCTGCAGGTATAATAATACCGGCAGGACCCCATCAGAGGGGGACAGCCCATACATATGTAGGGGACCCGGGTGTCCCAAGGGGCCCAAATGGCGGGCCACAGCTGATGAGTTGTGCTGCCCCATAGCCAAACAGGATGTGTGAGGAAATCTCTTAAGGAAATCTATTCCAATCCCCCCAAGGTCCTCAGAACTAGTATCCCCACTAGAAAATTTCAGGGCGGGTCTTAAACAGGAAGGGGTGTGGCCTTGACAGGAAAGGGTGGCTCATATTTAAATTAGGGGGTGCATGAGTTTAGTCAGGCCTAGGGCAGCACAAAACCTAAATACACCACTGCATGTGAGGGCTGAGCTAGATTTGTTCTGGGTCTTCTCCATTTGCATTTGAAAGGCCAGGTTATGATGTATGCTTCTTCTGCATGATCCTTTTTGGGCTAATTTGGAAAGAGAACCCTACTTCCTCATGATGGACCTTTTGAGGGTCTACTAAGGTTTGTATCTCTTGAAGTTCTGTTCAATGCTTTGTTTCTTCTTAACTGTGCACTCTGCACTTCTCAAGCTATTTCTGCTCTTCTTTTATTGTTTTTTGGGTCAGCTTCCAAAGTATGAAGCCCGGAATTTTTAATTCTTACTGTTGTCACAGAGGGGAATCACCAATAAGCTAAATCAGGGACCTCTTGATCTTCAGTCAAATTCTCTACCGCTCTACTCTACCTGAGTTATAATCGGGGCTCTCAAACTTGTGGCCCTCCAGCTGTTGCAGAACTACAGGTCCCATCATGCCTCTGCCTGAGGGAGTCATGCTTGTAACTGTCAGCCTTCAATGCCTCATGGGACTATCAGTTTTGCAACAACTGGAGGGCCGCCAGTTTGAGACCCCTGTTATAACCCTTACATTTTTCAAGTTTCTAATGCTGTCTTTAATTTATTAAGAATGACCCTCGTGGTGCCAATCTCAGAAGAAAATATTAATGTTTCATTTTTATCTACCACAAAGGACTTGGTGAACCTGGTGAGGGGATACATGGGTTTAGGGCAAGAATCTCTTTATAGGTTATCAAATATACAATTACTTATTATTCCTTTTCCCAATTATTTTGGAACAAGGTATCTAATGGGCAAAACCAAAGTTTGTGGACATGCCAATGTTTATGTTTTAGAGAAATTATAGGGGGTGATCTACATCTTAATTTCCATGTACTAATTTGCATTGTGATAACATAGAATGTGTCCTTATTGAGTAAGTGTGAGAGCATCAAAAAAATGAACCCAACCTACTTTTGGGCAACGCAGTGCACCGCAACACACAAAGCACATTACGTTGTGGTATATTGTAGTACAAGGGCGTGTGTTCATTGCTTCGGGGCTCCATTGAGAATGAATGGCAACAATCTACAACACACATATAGATGGCACTGCAAGTACTTAGGTGTGGAGCCAAATTTACTGGTTTGGGGTAAATGGTATTATTATTTTTATTGTTGTCATGTACCAGGTTATGAGATGGGCTCTCTGTGTTTCCCAATGGTGAATACTTACTTAGGAACACAAGGATTAAGGTAATTCTGGTCTTCACCATGGAATGCCAATTAGGGTGTTGGCCTTGTGTGGTGGATTCCCCAAGGAACTGAACCCCAGATCTGCCCCTCTGGAGACAGTTGACAGCAATAACAATTCAAAGACCATTATCAAATCATTAGGCAGTTGTAGAGTCAGTGACAGGCCAGAGGTCAGGATGGGTGGCCGGCAAGCATAGTTTGTTAGCCCAACAAGCCTACCTGACAACCCCCCACGCTCCCCCAGGTGTGTGGGCGCAGGTCTATAACCACAAACACAGAAATGTCTTCAAGTGTGTCCCTGCGCATGGTGAGTCTCTAACTATGCCCCTGTGCACCCCACATTTCCACGTATGCCCTATGTGTCTCATGACTCTAAGCCCACCCCTGTGAACCCCACATCTCCAAGTATGTCCTGTGTGCCCCGTGACTCTAAGTGCACCCCTATGAACCTCATATGTCCAAGTATGCCCAGTGTGCCCTCTCTAAGCACACACTTGTGAACCCCTTATATCTAAGTATATCCTGTGCACCTCAAGTCTCCAAGTGCACTCCTGTGCACACCATGTCTCCAAGTGTGCCCTGTGTGCCCCATGTCTCTAAGTTCACCACTGTGCACCTCGAGTCTCCAAGTGCAGCCCTGTGCACACCATGTCTCCAAGTGTGCCCTGTGTGCCCCATGTCTCTAAGTTCACCTCTGGGCACCATGAATCTCCAAGTGCACCCCTGCGTACTCCATGTCTCCAAGTATGCTCTGTGTGCCCCATGCCTCTGAGTGCACTCCGGTGCACTCCAAGTCTTTAAGTGTGCCCCTGTGCGCCTTGAGTTGCCAAGTGAGCCCCTCTGTGCCCCAAGTCTCCAAGTGCGCCCCTGTGCGCCCTGGGTCTTAAAGTGCACCTCTGTACATTCTGTGTCTTCAGGTGTGCCCCTGTGCACCTTGTGTGCCGTTACAACTACTGGGTCTTCCTAAAGTCTCTGGTACATCCCGCAATCGTCTAGTCCTCCACTGTCAGTGCCCTCTCATGCCTTTCCACCCCCAGGTGTGCAATCACCTGGACTATCCTTTTCTTTGATGCTGTAGACTAATATAGATTAATATAATGTCCATCGCATTGGGGATAAACAGTAAAATGTAAAAATGGAGCCCAAAATCCAACTCATGGCTGAAACTAAGAATATAAAATATTAGTTTTGCAATATATTTATATTAAAATGTTATTTTTTTTTAATATGTGAAATAATACGCTATACTTTAATTTTAATGAAAACACGGACCATGAATAGCTAGCTGTACGTTTTAAACCCTTGTGCCCACATTCCAAACATCTCCTGGTCTTTTCTGGTTCTCATAGAGGGTGGTACAGATTAGAAAAGAATGGTCAGGACATCACTTATTAGCAATGAACAACCTCCCCCCCCCGGCCCTCGGGAAATGTGCGACAGGTTTATAATTTCCCCCCCATCTTGGCATGCTTCTCTCCTATTGTTAGCAATTATCCAGTTAACTTGCCCAGAAGACCTTCGAAGTTCAGGAAACAAAATGCTAATTGCTTGTCTGATCCCAGCGGTCGGCATTATTCCTGAGCACTAATTGGTAGGACGTTTTATTGTCCTGGAATAAACACACAAAACATCCTCGGCGACCTCCAAAGCGAAGCACTGAAAATGGATTTTTTTTAAATATGGCTAAATTTGTTGTATTTTCTTCCATATGATAAGATGATTGAAGATGGGCAGATTTGTCATCAGTATTGAACCTTCTTGGACTTTCTTTGACGATAAACCCAAAGCTGCAGTCCACCACGCAGGTTGCATTATCTGTTTGGTGTTAAAGCTGAACCCCCGCAAAAAATTAAAAACCTCCCTTGCAGTGAAGCTACCCCATGCACTGCACAGGTTCAATGATCTTTTTTGACTACGGTACCTTTAAATGCAGCTTTACTTACCTTATTCCTTGGTCCTGAAGGCTCCTCCTCTCCATGTGACTGGTCTTATGAATTCTCATCTCTTCAGGCTGCACTCTGTCTGTAGGTCACACTCTGACATCATCATGTACAATGCAGGACTGGTAGCCCTGCATTGTAAACAAGAATGCAGAGAGTATGCCCACAACCAGGAGCGCTGGAAGGGAAAGGAGAACACCGACTGCTAGGGGATCAAGGGGTAAGGTAAGCGAAGTTGCTTTTTAATGGTGCTCTAGACCAGAGGTCTCCAAATGAAGGCCACTGGACTAAATATGGTCAGCTACAGGATTGCATGTAGCCTACAGCAGTGGTTCTCAACCTCAAGGCCCTCAACAGGCCATGTTTTGGGAATTTCTCTTAGATAAAATAGCTGTCCAAAATACCAAGCCATTGACTCTGGTTTAAAGCACCCGTGAAAGATAAAGGAAAACCTGAAAACATGGCCTGTTGGGGGTACTTGAGGACCGAGGTTGAGAACCACTGGCCTACAGCAAGGGTCCAACTAGCAAGGACCTTCAAGCAAGGACCAGTGGCAACCAATGATGTACAAAGGCAAAGAGAACGGACAAAGGCAAGAGCCACCATGGTGTAGTATTTCTAATCTATCAATTTATTAAAATAGAATAAATTATAATTACAGGAGTAATTGACTGGCAGACAGTGAGTAGCACAGCAGCGGGGAACAGCCACAGTGAAGAGGATTGCCACGTCCAACACAGTCTAAACATGGTGAGGGTGCCAAATGATGCTGTGTTCAAAACAGAACTCGTCCGCCCAACCAGGATGCAGCTGGGATGACAGGGGCTGCCCACCACTGACGCGTTTCAAGGCTCACACGCCTCTTCCTCAGCCTGGCTGCTAGGAGGCTATTGTCTCACATATATAAGGGAATCACCCCACAAGTTCACCAGATCAGATGTTAACCACTTGCTTACTGGGCACTTATACCCCCTTCCTGCCCAGGCCAATTTTCAGCTTTCAGTGCTGTCACAGTTTGAATGACAATTGTGCGGTCATGCAACACTGTACCCAAATTACATTTTTATAATTTTTTTTTCACATTAATAGAACTTGCTTTTGGTGGTATTTAACCACTTTCCGCCCGGCCTATAGACAAAATGACGGCCAGGTGGTGGCTTCGTTATCCTGACTGGACATCATATGACGTCTTCAGGATAACCCGAGATCACGCACCCCACCTGACCCACCGCATTACCAATCTCGGTAAAAAGCTTCCATCGGAAGCTCTTTACCACGTGATCAGATGTGACCAATCACGGCTGATCACGATGTAAACAGGAAGAACGTTTATTGGCTTTTCCTCTAGTCGCGTCTGCAGACGCAAGTAGTGGAGAGCCGATTGGCGGCTCTCCTGACAGGGGAGGTCTGTGGTGATTGTTTATCAGCGCAGCCCCCCCTTGGATCGCCACACTGGACCACCAGGGACTCAGGAGCCTGCCAGGGGCCACGAGGGAGAGCCCACCCATGGACCATGAGGGAGCCGACCCTAGACCACCAGGGAGATGATCAGGGAGCCCATACTAGACCACCAGGTAAGGGGCATAATGCCCAACATGGCTGGCACTTAGTGCCAATTACAGATGCCACCCTAGACCACCAGGGAACGGACACCTTACAGTGCCCTCTTTCAGTACCGCCTATCAGTGTCCACCAGTGCCACCTATCAGTGCCCATCAATACCCACCAGTGCCACCTATCAGTGCCCACCAGTGCCACCTATCAGTGCCCAGTGCCACCTATCATTGCCCATCAGTGCTGCCTATGAGTACCCATCAGTGCCGCTTTTCAGTGCCCATCAGTGCTGCATATCAGTGCCCGTCAGCGCTGCTTATCAGTGCCACCTATCAGTGCCGATCAGTGCTGCATATAAGTGCCTCATCATCAGTGCCACCTCATCAGTGCCACCTCATCAGTGCCCATCCGTGATGAAGAAAACGTACTTAATTATAAAGTTTTGTGACAGAAACAGAGGAAAAACATTTTTTCTTTTTCAAAATTTTCATTATTTTTTTATATGTAGCGCAAAAAATAAAAACTTCAGAGGTGATCAAATACCACCAAAAGAGAGCTCTATTTGTGGGAACAAAATGATAAAAATGTAGTTTTGGTGCAGTGTTGCACGACCGCGCAATTGCCATTCAAAATGCGACAGCGCTGAAAGCTGAAAATTGGTCTGGGCGGGAAGGGGGGTAAGTGCCTGGTATTGAAGTGGTTAATCACCACTGAGTATTTATTTTTTTGGCTAAAGAAACAATAAAAGACCAAACATTTTTTTAAAAAAAAGATTTTTCGGTTTGTTATAAAATTTTGCAAACAGGTATTTCTTCTCTTTCACTGATGGGCACTGATAGATACTGATGGACACTGATAGGCACTGATGAGGCAGCTCTGATGAGGCTGCACTGATGGGCACTGATGAATCGGTACTGGTGGGCACTGATAGGTGGCACTCATGGGCTATGTTAGGTGGCACGGAAGGGCACTGAGAGGTGGCACTGATAAGCAGCACTGATAGACAGCGCCGATGGGCACTGATAGGCGGCACTGATGGGCACTGATAAACACAGGTAGGTGGCACTAATAGGTGGCACTGATAGACAGCATTGAAGGGCACTGATAGGCGGCACCGATAGGCAGCACTTATAGGTGACACTGATGACGAGGCACTGATTAGCAACACTGGTGGGCACAGATTGGGACTGATGTCCCTGTAACAGTAGCCGGTTATCGGCTTTCTTCTTTTTCTCATCACGGCGTCAGCGTTAGGAGAAAAAAAGCCGATAACCTGTTTATGTTTACTTCTGTGGTCAGCTGCCATTGGCTCACAGCTGTTCAAGTGGTAAAGGGCAGCGGCGATTGGCCTTTTACCCTGATCCGTGATTGGCCGAGTCCGAAGGAGTCGACGATCGCAGAGCGCACCGCAGTCACTGGAGGATATCTATGGGCGCCCTCCCGGTACTGGAAGCCCGTGCTGTGGCCGTCTTTTGGCTATAGCGCTGGCGGAAAGTGGTTGAAACTGGAGATTGAAAAATCTTGTGCAGTTGTGTCAGCTTCTGACTTCAGATTGTTCATTTAAGCTTTGACAAAAAAACCTGGAAGCTGATTGGTTTCTATGCAGGGAATCTGGAAGCTGATTGGTTTCTATGCAGAGAATCTGGGAGCTGATTGGTTTCTATGCAGAGCTGCACCAGAGTTTGCACTCTCCAGTTTATTGGTTTATCCAGTAAATCATCCCGCCTGTCTCTCATTGATACTTCAGACGAAGCTGTAAAAAGGGTGGAGCAGGGGAGGAGCCATCTGATTATTTTATGTGTAAATGTAAATTTCAGTTTGAACTACTGAACTTTTTAAACAGCACATGAAAATAAGATGAAAAGTCCTCCAAGTGCCAATAAGGAGAATAGAAAATAATAATATTCAATATTTCATATTTCAGTAATGGCAGCTTAAAGGGGACATATTTTCTATGCTAAGTAGTCACTATAACATTTCCAGGTATTTATTAACTCTCACAGAGATCAAAGTGCTTCCCCTAACAATGCCTTTATCTGCTTTTACTCCCCAGAAGGGCAGCACCATCTTCATTCAGGCATCATCCAGGATCACCATCTACTTCCTGCATGGAGATGCCAGCTCAGATGGCACACCGTCATATAATTCCTGGTGTCTGTGTAGAGCATGGCTATGTCCACAATGTCTGGCACAGATCAGTCCCTGCCACAGCCTCTCACCTTGTGACGTCCTGCAAAGTTACAATGTTGCAGTCATGGGTGTCCGCAGGTAGGGGAACAATTGCCCCCCCCCCCCGGAATCAGGGATGGGATCTGGGGTTCCCCACTAGGTCCTTATCCTCTTGAGCCATGTATGCAGTTTCTGACAGTCTCTTGGACTATGTATGCAGTCTCTGATTGTCTCTTGTGCCATGTCTGCAGTCTCTGACCATCTCCTGTACCATGTCCGCAGTCTCTGACCATCTCCTGTACCATGTCCGCAGTCTCTGACCATCTCCTGTACTATGTCCGCAGTCTCTGACCATCTCCTGTAGTATGTCCGCAGTCTCTGACCATCTCCTGTAGTATGTCTGCAGTCTCTGACCATCTCCTGTACCATGTCCGCAATCTCTGACCATCTCCTGTAGTATGTCCGCAGTCTCTGACCATCTCCTGTAGTATGTCCGCAGTCTCTGACCGTCTCCTGTACCATGTCCGCAGTCTCTGACCATCTCCTGTAGTATGTCCGCAGTCTCTGACCATCTCCTGTAGTATGTCTGCAGTCGCTGACCATCTCCTGTACTGTGTCTGCAGTATCTGACCATCTCTTGTACTATGTCCGCAGTCTCTGACTGTCTTCTATAGTATGTCTGGAGTTTCTGACCATCTCCTGTACCATGTCCACAGTCTCTGACCGTCTCCTGTACCATGTCCACAGTCTCTGACAATCTCCTATACTATGTCTGCAGTCTCTGACCGTAATAATGGCATTGTCGAAAAGGGGCAGAGCATGGGTGACCTTAAAATGATGCCCCCCCTGAAAAAATTTCTGCGGACGCCCATGCCTGCAGTCACTATATCTGGTCTCCCACTGTACACAGAACATGGAAATGCAATTATTTTACTAAATATAAACTGCTAAACACCTTTTCTGATCAGCAGTATATAGCAGTCTTGTGACTTCTATCAGTGTTTGGTTAAAGCTCGTAGGAGGAGTTTTCATTCTGCTCTGATTGTCCTATGAGACTGCAGGACCCCTGACCGTCTGTCTGGACAGTGCTGATTGGCCCTGTGATGATCACATGCACCTTTCCAAGAAAGAAAAACTTTCTAGCAATGCACACCAAACTGAGCATGTGCAGAGTTCCTCCTAGGGAGATGGATTAGGGACAGTGGAAGAAGGAGAGGATCAGAGAAGACAGGATCAAGCAGCCTTTTTACACAATGCAGAGGATTAACGCCTTAGGTTCCACAGTGAGTATAATAAGCATGCTTTGCTGCATATACAGACAGATTTTACTGCTGTGGGTTTAGTAACACTTTAAAGTGTCACTAAACCCAGCAATATAAAAACAATTCATCCGACCCCCCCCCCCCCCACACACACACACAGTGCACACACACACACAGCGCACACAGCCTCTAAATCTGCTTTTTATATCAAAGTACTGCTGCTATATACCTTTTTCATCTGTATATTGCA
>BLSH010406495.1:1216902-1235994 GCA_018402905.1 Glandirana rugosa
TTCATTCGTCAGTAACTTCCACTGTGTACACTGTTTTGTGCCAAGTTCGATCTTCTTGACGTCTCTACAGTATTTTGAGTTGTTAGATCCCGTCACAAAGAGTTGACCCCAAGGCGCCCTTCAGGGATCCCCAAGGCGCCCTAATACCGCCTACATATGGCGGTTAGAGTAGGAATTTAGAGTAGGAATTACTCGCGACTCAGCGACTGTGAGTCGGGCGTACCTATGGGCTACCATAGAGACATCAAGGCCGAATCCCCCGCCTCGTTCCCTCCTCACGTCTCTCGCCCTTGCCCTCGGCTTCTTCCTCCTCCACAAGAAACCGCCGCGAGTGGGCCACTGACCTTCGGATTGAGCCTCATGTGTTCCTTCCCGGTGAGCGCCGCCAAAGAACACCTCCTCCTTCTTCGGCTCCCGTTCCCGCTCTCTGCACTCCTCCCTTGCTCCGCCCCCTAAGCCGGAACTACAGAGATACCATCGGGTATCCATGCGGGCTGAGTGTCAGCGACTCAGCGCTCATTAAGGATGAGATTTAAGGATGAGATTGGCGGTATACATCCGCCATAATCCCGCGGAACCCCTAGGGACTTCCCGCGGAACCCCAGTTGAGAAACACTGCCCTAGATTGTTGAGTTTTATGACATCTCTGCAGTTCTTCTAGCTTGAACCGTGTTTTGTCACATGTGTCACCTTCAATGACTGCTTACTTTGCCTTCCCTAAAGAGGAGATATTTGATCTCATCGTTTTCTTACTGACTTGTGAATTTTGGGAAAAATAAGGGTTGAAAGGTATTCAGTGTTACTAAACCCAGTAATATAAAAATAGTTTATCTGCCCCCCCTCCACAGTGTCCACAGCTTATAAATCTTTTTACATTAAAATACTGTCACTATATACCTTTTTAGATGATCTGTATTCCACGGTTACATGATAACCTGCTGAGAGTTCAGGTAGGAGGAGATTTCCACTACAGCCTCTATACACACCCACATGTGTGATGACAATATCGTGTGATCTGGCTATCTCTGAGAACAAGTAAATATTCTCACCTGCATAAAAGACACAACTGAGCATGTGCAGGTCGGCTACCCTGCCTGTGTTAGCTGTCCTTCCCCAGATAGACAGTGCAGGAGGGAAGAATCTATGCATACAGGATAAAACAGCCTTTTTACACAATGCAGAGGATTAACCCCTTAAGTTATACAGTGAGTATAACAAGCAAGTTATGCTGCCTATACAGCAGTGTTAATTTTGTCGACTAAAACGCACTAAAACATTTTAGTCGACTAACTTAATACCATTTTGGTCGACTAAAATATGTCTAAAACTAGAACAACTGAGATTATTAAAATATAATTAAAACTAAAATGCCATTTTAGTCAAAATACTAAAACTAAATTGAAATTTGACGTCAAAATGAACACCGGTCTGTAGTGTGTGTGTTCAGACCTCAATACCATAAATAATAACATATTTGATTTTTCACTCCAGCAGTATATAATGAGTTTGGAAATTGTAGAGAAATGCTTAAATAATGCATTATAATTTAACTACACCCATTAGTTGTTAGATGACTAAAATGAGTTTGAGTCAACTAAAATGATTTTAGTCGACTAAAATGTCCTGGAGATTTAGTCGACTAAATACGACTAAAACTAAAAACAATTGCCGAAGGCTAAAATGGGACTAAAACTAAAATGCTATTTTAGTCCCAAGACTGAAATCAAATTTTTCTTCCAAAATGAACACTGATATACAGACTGATTTTACTGTTGTGGGTTTAGTGACACTTTAGGCCGGATTCACACAGATGCATTCTTAGTGCTTTTTGCAGTTTGCAGATTTGCACTGCAGTCCATTTACCATGGATTCCTATGGAACGCGTTCTGCAGTGCAAATCAGCAAAATGCAAAAAGCACTAAAAATGCGCCTCAAAAGTCACTCCCCATCCACCTCAATGGGAAAGCGGAGTGCTTTCACACTGGGGCGGTGCCCTTGCAGGACGTTACAAAAAGTCCTGCAAGCAGCATCTTTGGGGCGGTGCGGTGAGCGGTAATATACCGCTCCTCCACCGCCCATGCCCATTGAAAACAATGGGCAGCGCTTCTGAAGGGGCTGCACACCGTCTTGCATGCGCAGAGAGCGGGCACTTTTAACCCCGTTTTAACCCCTTGTGGGGGGTTAAAAGCGCACCGCTCCCACAGCCATAGCGCGGCTCTAACACCGGTAAATCCCTGCTGTGACTAGCGGGGATTTACCGCTAACGCTCCACCTCCCCCAGTGTGAAAGGGGCCTTACTCAGCACTGATGCCATTTAAAGGTCACCTTTTATTTATATAGGCATTCTCTGATTGGATGAGGTGGAGTTTATGGCAAAACTACCCGTCCTGTTCACCTCCTCCAATCAGTAAACACCTTGAATATATTGAAAAGGAACTGTAAATGGTGGCGGTGCTCAGTGAACAACCCCCTGTGATCTGTGTGCAGAGGGGAAGCCTCTCTGTGCACAGTAGAGCTGCACGATTCTGGCCAAAATGAGAATCACAATTCTTTTGCTTAGAATAAAGATCACGATTCTCGCAGAGTAACATCTTACATATACAAAAAAATTGGGCTAACAGCAATGTTTATTTTTTTTATTTTTTTTAAAGTGTCATTTTCCCCCAAAAAAATGTGTTTGAAAGACCACTGTACAAACACCTACCATTTTATTCTCTAGGGTCTCTGCTAAAAAAATATATATAATGTGCGGGGGTTCTAAGTAATTTTATAGCAGAAAATACTGTATTTTTACCTGTAAGCAACAAAGGTCAGAAAAGATTTAGTCTTTCAATGGTTAAACTAAACTCTTCTATACACTGTGGAGTTCATTCCTTTGAAGTAGTTAAATTGTATCTCTTCTAGCTTCTTTTACCAGCAATGATCTCAGACTTGGCTCTCTGCCCAGATAGGAGAGACTCAAGTCCCTCCAACTTAGAAAAAGATTCCTGGGGAGACTTCAGGCGACCTGCATTGACTTCTATTACAGTCAAGTCGCGCTGAGTCGGACTCCATTAACTGCACTGAAAATCGCAGTAATGCCTGATAGAGATCGCGAGGGGGGAGGGGGTTGGTGTGAATCGAGATCGCGATCTTATTACGATTAATTGTGCAGCTCTAGTGCACAGTAAGTTCACAGAGATTAAAATACTCTGACATCTGGACCCGAGAGAAGTTTGTAAACCCCATGTCATCGGAATGTCATATCTGCCATGACAGTCACATGATCAGAAACTCCACAGATTGCTTCCTGATCATAATTTAAGACTTAGAACTGTCAGTGTCACTTTAGAGGAGCATGCGTAGATGCATGCTCCTAGCTGTCCTAGCTGATTGATACTCTCATATTTCGGGGAACTGTGAACATTAACCTACAGTTTGCAGATGTCTGGCGTTTAAGAAGCCATGAGAGCCTTACCTGCATTGGAGGTGTTTGACAATTTTGCTGAACACAGTGCAGTCTCCCAACAGGAGATGGTCCACTTGTAGAGCCACTGTGCAAATCAAGGGGGCGCTGCTCATAGAGATCAATGAACTATATAAAGAGGAGTTATAGGCGTGCGCATGGGGGTGCCAGATGTGCCTGGGCACACCCTAATCACCTTGTGCAGCGTCAATTCCCGCTGTTGCCCAGGCCTCCCGTGCCCCCTGTGTACCACCGGAAAACAAAGGAGATGGAGCTGCCGCCAACCCCCCCTGGCCCACAACAGGTCATGGACCGGCAGCAGGTCGCGGGGCAGAGTGTTGGCAGCAGCTCCATTTCTATTGGCAGCCGCTTTCATTGCCGCTGGGGTTCCGCCTCTTGTTTCTTCCCCTCGGCCTCCACGAGAGCTGGTCTTCTCTAAAATGGCGACAGAGACCAAGTCACCAGTGCCGATTCCGGACCTCTAGCAGTGGCTCTGGCTATACACCGGGACAAAGCCAATTTCCTGTGATTTTTTTCCTGGGACACAGTAAGACCGGATTTGAGCCTGAATACCATGAATGTCCTGAGAAAATCAGGACTGTTGGCAACTATGCAGGTGTCTGTTTAGACCCCTGATATTTCATCAAAGTCCTCCTACAGGGCTCCTAAAAAAATTGTAAAAAAAATAAAATTATAAAAAAGAAATTAAAAAAATTTAAAAAATAATAATAAAAGTAAAAATCTACTGACACTGTCCACTGCCCTACTGATAGTCTACTGCCCTACTGACATTGTCCATGTTTTAATCATTTTTTTTTAAGTTTGTTTACATAAATTTACAATAGTGTGTGTCTGTATGTAGAGTTGAGTGAACCCGTGGATGTTCGGGTTCGGTGGGTTCGGCCGAACTTCAGAAAAAAGTCCGGGTTCAATACCGAACTTGACCCGAACTTTACCCCGAACCCTGAACCCCATTGAATTCAATGGGGACCCAAACTTTTCGGCACAAAAATGACTGTAAAATAGTCTTGGAAAGTGCTAGAGGGCTGCAAAATGCTTTTAGAACAATAATCTGTCCCTTACAGCAACAGCAGGAACCTCACCCTATAGAACTAGGAGATGATTTTAGAACAATAATCTGTCCCTCTAAGCAGTAGACTCTACCTAGTCCAGACAGATCGTTCTGTAATGCAGGATGAGATCTGCAATCTGTCCCTAAAAGCAGTAGTAGTAGTAATCTCTACCTATCTATCTATCTGCAATCTGTCCCTCACAGCACCGGCAGCATCCTCTCCCTACACTACCCAGAGAGCAAGTGACGTGCAGCACTGTGACTCCAGCCTCAAATAGAGGCTGGGTCACATGATGCACTGGCCAATCACAGCCATGCCATTAGTAGGCATGGCTGTGATGGCTTCTTGGGAAAACCAGTGAAACGCTTGTTGATTGGCTGCCCTGCAGCTATTCAACACGCATGATCAAATACCCGAACCCAGAACTCGAACCCAAACTTTTTTTCAAATGTCCGGGTTCAGGCCCGGGTCACGGACACCCCAAAGTTCGGTACGAACCCAAACTTTACGGTTCGGGATCGCTCAACTCTATCTGTATGTATGCAAACTTTGGGGTGCACACCCTAATGCAATAGGCTGCACACACCTATGAGAGGAGTTATGGGTGATAATCCTATGGATGGCCCAATCATAAGGAGGTTTTGACAGCCTTATAAACAGCCTTCTGATTCTCCCTTTAGTTTAACAAGAAGGGTCACCAATTTCTGGAGGGGTCATCGCCGCTTCGGAAAGTTCGAGCAACGTGCAGCACAATGTATCAGCAACCGCGTTAAAATAAATTGTGCACTTCTGGCTGATGGCAAGGGTTCCATTTATGGTCTTTGAACGGGTGAAAAGGTCAGAAGCGCATTCAGGAATTAAAACAAACAATCAGATGATCCTTCTCACTAACAGATAATCAATACCCCCCCTCAAATACAAGAGGCCAAGTGCGTTCAATGCTCACAAGACAAAGGAGTCCATCAGCTGATTATGATAGAAGATTAAATTGTGTGTCCAGGAACTGCCCAAATTTACCCCCCAGATCTCCCTCCAGATCAAACTTTTTACCCTAGAGCAGTGGTTCTCAACTCCGGTCCTCAGGACCCACCAACAGGCCAGATTTTAAGTATTACCTTGGGGAGATGCAGACTAGAATACTGCAATCACTGAGCAGCAAATGATATCACCTGTGATGTATTTGAGTTATCCTGCAAACCCGGCCTGTTAGTGGGTCCTGAGGACTGGAGTTGACGACCACTGCCCTAGAGGAACCCTTAAAATCATTTTTTAGATATCAGAACCCCTCCTAAAATAAACGAATCATGGGCCCTTACATTGCTGTTCAGTGCGAAGAATACACCTCTCACAATCAGGGTCAGTGCTAGACTATTTTGCACCCTATGCAAGACCAGCTACTTGCACCCCCCCCAAAAAAAAAATGTTAAGCTGAGTAAATAGATACCAAACATGTCACATTTTAAAACTATGCATGCCCGTGCAACCGCGACAAATGATGTAAAATGTATTATCCATAGGTGACGTTTTAAAAGCCTTTACAGGGTACAATTTGGTAGCATATTTTTTTTGGGGGGGGGCACCAAATGACCCAGGTTGATCGGGTCACAGACACCCCCCACCGGTCGGTTGGTCACCAGCCCTGCACTTACCCCATCTAGGTCGCAGACGGCATCCCCTCCTCCTGGTGCTTCACGGTGGCTTCCCCTGCGTCTCCTCCCTCCTCCTCGGTGGCCAAAAGGATCGCTTCTCCTCTAGGCCAATTGGGTGATAGATCTCAGGACCCGCATCCTGATTGGCTGGGAGGAGAATCAGGAAGACAACAGCAAATATTAATTCACTTTTGTCACCTAACTGGGTGGGCTCGGGGAGCAGTGCTCTGCGCGCCTTGCCAACCCTTTTTTGAAGCCAATTAGAGCCTCAGGTTCTAATCACGTGCTTCTAAAAAAAAAAAAACCCTATTGGAATCCATGCTTCCAGCGCCCCGCTCGTAGATTAGGGGGCGGAAATAATGTCAGTTCATCGCTTCTGGGTTACCATAGCAGAGAGCCGATCAAAGCTTGTCCCAGCTTTGTTCAACTGTCTGGCCAGCCGGTTGCTGGCACTGATTATCAGTGCCCTGGTTACATCCCTATATGTCCTCTGTGTGAGGAGATGCTGCTGATCGGCTCTCCTCACCACACACTCTGTCAGTGTGAGGCGAGGAGCGCCGATTACCGGCACTTCCTTGTTTACATGGAACTGGCTGTGATTGGTCACAGCCGATCACATGGTTAAAAAACTACGGCCGTGGCTCTTTACACAGATTGGGGTCGCGCCGTGTCCTCGCAACAGGGCGCGCGCTTTCTGGGCAACGTCATGTGATGTCGTTACAGAACGAGAGCCGTGCCTCCCCATCATCATTTGAGGGTGGTCGGGCGGTGAGTGGTTAATGTTTGTAAACAATGTTACTTTGTCTCTATCTCCAATGTTTATAAACAATTTTACTTTGTATCTCTCTATCTCCAATGTTTATAAACAATGTTACTTTGTATCTCTCTATCAGGGTTGTAGATAAGGGGGGGGGGGGTTGGGGTGTTCAACCGCCCCCCCCCAGACCATCCTGCCAAAAATAAAAAGTGTCTCTGCCCTGTCGTCTCTCATGGCGCCAGCACCGCAACAACAAACAGCGGAGCACAGCAGTCAGCATTGTGGGCGAAGTGGATGCAGCAGGTCGAGTGTAAGGCACACTGTCACAGGCACTTGCGTCACGCTGTTATGACCAGGCTGTGCTGGGTTCCTGGCAGACCGATCATAGACACAGTGGAGAGGGCAGCTCTACACTCTGTACTTCCCGCCTTGGACTTCAGAGGAAAATGGAGCAGAGTCCCTAACTATCTCTTGTATGCGTGCAATCTCTGACCATCTCCTGTAGTAACCTACAGTCTCTGACCCTCTCCTGTACTATGTCTGCAGTCTCTGACCATCTCCTGTACTATGTCTGCAGTCTCTGACCATCTCCTGTACTATGTCTGCAGTCTCTGACCATCTCCTGTACTATGTCTGCAGTCTCAGACCATCTCCTGTACTATGTCTGCAGTCTCTGACCATCTCCTGTACTATGTCTGCAGTCTCTGACCATCTCCTGTACTATGTCTGCAGTCTCTGACCATCTCTTGGACTATGTCTGCAGTCTCTGACCATCTCCTGTAGTACACCTACAGTCCCTGACCATCTCTTGTACTATGTCTGCAGTCTCTGACCATCTCCTGTACTATGTCTGTGGTCTCTGACCATCTCCTGTACTATGTCTGCAGTCTCTGACCATCTCCTGTACTATGTCTGCAGTCTCTGACCATCTCCTGTACTATGTCTGCAATCTCTGACCATCTCCTGTAGTATGTCTGCAGTCTCTGACCATCTCCTGTACTATGTCTGCAGTCTCTGACCATCTCCTCTACTCTGTCTGCAATCTCTGACCATCTCCTGCAGTACGTCTGCAGTCTCTGACCATCTCCTGTAGTACGTCTGCAGTCTCTGACCATCCCCTGTAGTACGCCTGCAGACCATCTCACATATGTCTGGCAGTAAATGATATGCACAACCCTTTGGTGTGTCAGGGGCTGCAGTTGAGGCACTGAAACCTCATCGGTTGGTCATCACTGTGATGCAGTCTCAAACCAAGCTATACATCCACACAACAAATGGAGTGTATGAGAGTCAGAACAAGCTGTTCTGGTTTAAAGTAGACCTTTAAAGGCCTCTTTCACACACACTGCAGTCCCTACTTTCATAGGTGTTTGTTCTCTGCTCATTGCTAATAACATGTTCTAGGAGTTTTCTGTCTATTGGTCCCCCACCTCCCCAGTCCATGGTGTGCAGGCAGTGAGATGATGTGCTGTAACGTCCAGCAACCAATCAGTGAGTGGTAATGATGCGCTTAAATCTCCAGCAACCAATAAGCAACCAATCAGTGAGCAGTCATGATGTGAATGGGGGGGGGGGGCGAAGAAAATGTTTGCCCAGGGTCCAATCAATATGAAAGGTGGCCCTGATCCTGCACCACATTCAAATTACACCGCCCTGCTTGGTTCTCCCTCCCAACCCCCCCTCCTGCTTCACCACTTGGTACCTGCTGTTGAACCCCCCCCCAGGACAAAAAATTATCTACGGCCCTGTTCACTATCTATCTAGACTGTGTGCCAGGCCTTCTCGTCCAACATCAGCGCCCGACCTCACAAATGCGCTTCTGGAAGAATGGTCAAACATTCCCATAGACACTCCTTAACCTTGTGGACAGCCTTCCCAGAAGAGGTGAAGCTGTTATAGCTGCAAAGGGTGGGCCAACTCAATATTGAACCCTACGGACTAAGACTGGGATGCCATTAAAGTTCATGTGCTTGTAAAGGCCGGCGTCCCAATACTTTTGACAATATAGTGTATTACCATATAATAAGCCATACATGTATTTTTGTTCACAGAACATGTCATAGCTATTCTACGGTCATAAGGGTGATATGTAATGGGGATATTCTAGATGTAACTCGTGCTTGGAGGAGTCAGTGACACCACTAGGGCAGGAGGTGCAGAGTGCCCCATCCCTCAGTAGTTCAGAGCCCGAATATTGGCTGCCTTGTGCTGTGCATTCTCTATCCAGCTCTCATATACTCTCATCATTTTACTTTACTGAGCTGTTTTATTCAGATACATCCTCAGCTCCATCCTAATTTATATCTTTCTCCAAAAAAACAAATACCACGAAGTCTGAACTCCTTCCCCCCCCCCACGGATCAATCCATTTCACAGCAGATAGAAACCGAACGCAGCGTTTCCGAAAGACAAAAGCCGAGCGAGAGATCTTTATCAGCGTGATGGAGGGGCTCGCTTTGACGAACGCCCATCAGAATTAATTGAAGGAATATAGATCGCTCACCAATCAGCGTCCCAACCGGCGCAGGACAACAACAATCGAAAAGCAAATATTGATTGCGTCCCGCAATCCCCCCATTATTCACCGGCCGCTTTTACTTCCTTTAGTGCCATTAATCTCCAGACAATATTTTTGCCATTTCCAAAATGTCCAATCCTGCGAGACGCCGGGCCAGACAATCTGCAGGTAGATTAGACCGGCTGTGTTTTTAATAGTATTTTATTGACTTTTCAATTACACGGCGGTGATAAAAGAGGAACACACTGCAACAAACTAACAGAGAGCCCATTATATCAAGAAGGCGGCCGGGCGCCGGACGCCGCAGCTGCGTATTTTACTGAATGCAAAAAAAAAAAAAAAAAGAAATAAATAAAGCAGCCGAGAACAAAATCAGACAAAGGACATGATATTTACTAGAGGCCAAAATAAGAGATGGAAGCTGGTGGCCCATTCACGCCATCATGCGGTGGTGACGCACGCGGTATGGCGTCACGCAATAAATGCGTTGGTGCGATGCAGAACCTTTCATTCTGACTGGCACTCCAACTGACCTTGCCAATGAATGTGCATTGCAGTGCATGCATTAGGATGTGGTGAGCCGCCCAAAAAAATGGTGCATCCAAAACAGCACCGCGAAAGCATCCATTGTTGGCAGCGCTCAGCAACAAACGTTAGTGTGCTATGCCACACTGTACAGTTAGGTCCATAAATATTGGGACACACTCCCTCTTCACACAGCACACAAGAACATAGAGTCAGGTCCATAAATATTGGGACATCGACACAATTCTAATCTTTTTGGCTCTATACACCATCACAATGGATTTGAAATTAAATAAACAAGATGTGCTTTCAGGCTGCATTCACACAGGGGCGATCCGACTTGGCGCAACTTTGCTAAGCAATTGCAGCGCGACTTTCAGCGCGACTTACAACGCGACTTATGCCAGGCGACTTTGCCCGTGGCCAATCAGAGAAGGAAGGGAGGGGCTTGCCCCAAACATAAATTCTATTATTTTCACTGTAAAGTCGCTTGCATTAACATGGGGATCCAACTTGGAGGCGACTTCCATTCATTTCTATGGGCACAAGTCGGACAGAATTTGCCTTGAGTCGCGCAGGAACTTTTTTCTGAAGTCGGAGCGGCTTAGTCGTGTACATTAAGACGGCTCCCATTCATTTCAATGGGATTTCAGATGTCAAGCAACTTGGGGCGACTTGAGGTGACTTAAGTCGGAGCGACAGTCGCCCCTGTGTGAATGGTGCCTAACTGCAGACTTTCAGCTTTAATTTGAGGGTATTTACATCCAAATCAGGTGAACGGTGTAGGAATTACAACCGTTTGTATTATGTGCCTCCCACTTTGACCAAAAGTAATGGGACAGATTAACAATCATAAATCAAACTTTCACTTTTTAACCACTTGCTTACTGGGCACTTAAACCCCCCTCCTGCCCAGACCAATTTTCGGCTTTCAGCGCTGTCGCATTTTGAATGACAATTGCGCGGTCGGGCGACGTTGTACCCAAACAAAATTGATGTCCTTTTTTCCCCACAAATAGAGCTTTCTTTTGATGGTATTTGATCACCTCTGCGGCTTTTATTTTTTGCGCTATAAACAAACAAAGAGCGACGATTTTGAAAAAAGAACAATATTTTTTACTTTTTGCTCTAATAAATATCCAAAAATAAAATATAAAAAAAAAATATTCATTGGGTTTGGCCGATTTATATTCTTCTACATATTTTTGGTAAAAAAAAACTCAATCAGCGTTTATTGATTGGTTTGCACAAAAGTTATCGCATCTACAAACTATGGGAATGGATTTATGGCGTTTTTATAATTATTATTTTTTTTTTTTTACTAGTAATGGCGGCGATCTGCGATTTTTATTGGGACTTTGATATTGGGGCGGACATGCCGGACATTTTTGACACTTTTTTGGGACCAATGACATTTATACAGCGATCAGAAATCTAAATGTCCACTGATTACTGTATAAATGTTATTGGCAGTGAAGGGGTTAACAGTGTACCCTGGGTGTGTTCTAACTGTGGTGGGGGGTGGGCTGGCAGGGACATAACAGATCTAACTGATCCCAGTGACAGGGATCAGTAGACCTGCTATGTCCCCTTCATAGAACGGAGAACCGCCGTGTTTACATCATGAGTGCGCGCCGGGAGCATGCAAAGGGGCGGACGTCAATAGACGTCCACCCGGAAATTGAGATCCGCGCTGTAGCCGTCTTTCGTCTATAGCGGTTAATACTTGGTTGCAAATCCTTTGCAGTCAATTACAGCCTGAAGTGTGGAACGCATAGACATCACCAGACGCTGGGTTTCTGCCAGGCCTCTACTGCAACTGTCTTCAGTTCCTGCTTGTTCTTGGGGCATTTTCCCTTCAGTTTTGTCTTCAGCAAGAGAAATGCATGCTCAATCGGATTCAGGACAGGTGATTGACTTGGCCATTGCATAACATTCCACTTCTTTCCCTATGTGGTGGTGTATAGAGCCAAAAACATTAGAATTGTGTCGATGTCCCAATATTTATGGACCTGACTGTACATCCATCACAAGATGCATTGCAGTACCATTCTGAATTCATATAATGTGCACTGCTGATGGCGCATTCAGGTGGATTCAGAGGCGTAGCTACAGGGGTTGCAATTGCAACCGGGCCCCATGCTGGATAGAAGGGATTTAGAGGAACCAATCTCCTCCATTTTCCTCCTGATGGAGGAGATCATTTTCTTCTATATGCTGCCCCTCCTATCCAGTTTACTTGTCTTCTGCTGTTCCCGGGGTCCCTGTACCAACAAGCGGTCGTATGACCGTTGTATCGTGTGTGCAGAGAAGTTGGTCCAACAAGTTGTACATGCAAAACACGCGTGCTCAGAAGTCAGGAACGCCCGGAAGTGTCCGTTCTGGGAAACCTACGTTCCTAATTCACAAATCACATTCACCTGAACTTCCTCTTTATACGCTCGTAGCACGTCACTACGTTCGGCTTGGTCGTACGATTGTTTAGTGCACGTTAGTATGCGAGACACAACAGCCGACACACGATTTTGGATGTCCGGTAGGGTTGCCACATCATCCCTTTAACCACTTCAGCCCCGGAAGGATTTCCAGCTTTAGGACCGGAGCCCTTTTTGCGATTCGGCACTGCGTCGCTTTAACTGACAATTGCGTGGTCGTGCGACGTTGTACCCAAACGAAATTTGCGTCCTTTTTTTCCCACAAACAGAGCTTTCTTTTGGTGGTATTTGATCACCGCTGCGTCATTTCTGATCGCCGCTATAAACAAAAGAAAAGCGACAATTTTGCAAAAAAACCCAAATTTCTTACTTTTTGCTAAAATACAAATCCAAAAAAAAAAAAACATAAAAAAACATTTTTTTTCACAGTTTTTGGCCGATTTATATTCTTCCTCATATTTGCGATAAAAAAAATCGCAATCGGCGTTTATTGATTGGTTTGCGCAAAAGTGGTCGCGTTTACGGATGATGAGAATTCATTTTTGGGGTTTTTATTTTTTTTTTATTTTTTACTAACAATGGCGGCGATCTGCGATTTTTAGTGGTACTGCGATATTTCAGCGGACATGTCGGAACATTTTGACACTTTTTTGGGACCATTGGCATTTATACAGCGATCAGTGCTATAAAAATGCACTGATTACTGTGTGAATGCCATTGGCAGTGAAGGGGTTAACCTGCAGGGGGCGCTCTAAGGGTTAAGTATGTTCCCTGGGGGTGTTCTAACTGTATGGGGGACTGCCCTATCTGGGGAAGGGAAGTGGTCACAGCCTTCACGTACAGGAAGGCTGTGATCACAGCCCTTCCCCCTCACACAGAGAGGAGGTCCGTGTTTACTTACACGGACCTCCGCTCCTTCACTCCGGGGGGGGCATCGCGGGTGGCCGGCGGCAATCGAAGCCGCCGCACCCGCTCCCTGGCCCTCCCCGGACACAGTGAGCGTGCGGGCGCGCCTCCGGCGGCGCGCGCGCGCGCTCACTGTGCGCGATCAGGCGGCCGCCGTCGTATGACGGCGTTTTGCCTTACAGAGCCACTTTGCCGCCATCAAATGCCGATCGGCGGTCGGCAAGTGGTTAATCCAGGACATATATGAATTAGACAGCTTCTGAGGCTAATTTAATGCAGATGAAGCACCAAGGGAGTTTAATTATTAATTTAATCAGCCACAGAACCTGAATAATTAATATGTGTCCTGAATTAAAGGGATGATGTGGCAACCCTAACGTCCAGTAGGGTTGCCACATCATCCCTTTAATCCAGGACATATATGAATTAGACAGGTTGTTCTGAGGCTAATTTAATGCAGATGAGGCACCAAGTGAGTTTAATTACCACCTTAATCAGCCACAGAACCTGAGTAATTAATGTGCGTCCTGGATTAAAGGGATGATGTGACAACCCTAACGTCCGGTCGTACTAGAGTTGCCACCTCATCCCTTTAAACCCGAACACATATTAATTACACAGGTTGTTCTGTGGCTGATTAAGGTGTAAATTAAACTCACTTGGTGCCTCTGTACCCGAGTCATTCATGCGTGTTCGGGTTTAAAAGAATGAGGTGGCAACCCTAGGTCGTACGACCGTCTCATCTAGGGTTGAGACGGTCGTGACGCTCGTAACACGTCACTACGTTCGGCTTGGTTGTACGATTGCTTAGTGCACGTCAGTATGCGAGATACAACAACAGCCAACATACGATTTGGGTCGTTCGGTCGTACGACCGTCGCACCGCGTGTACGAGGCTTTAGGGACAGGTTGCATCATATAATGTAAATCATTTCTGATTTTGCTCAGTTTTATATGTTGCTGAATAATATTATTCATTATACAGCAGAACAGCAAAAAAAATAAAATAAAAGATATTTTCTTTCTATCCGGGCTTTCCGCTCATTGCTATTCACCTGACACTCATTGGCTGATAAAAATCATAAGTTAAACTGTTAAACTGCGTATTATGTCTGACACAACACCTTTAATCACAGAGCCGATTCCTGCCAAAGTCCCAATACCGGTTAATAAAATCCTTGTGATTACATGAGTCCCATAGATAAGGAAATTTAAGCGAGGATAAGAAAACAGAATACTCCTTCATAGCCCGGCAAGCGTTATGAACGCACATAGTAAATGTCAGAGCATTAATATTTAACGTGACGCTGATACAAACGGCCGAGGGAAAGAGGCTTGCAGAGACTTTAACTCAAAATAAGTGACGGATAAATCAGCAGAATAGGCCGCAGGTGAAAATTCTCCAAAGCCGATCGTTATCGCTCCTTATCCGCTGTCAGCGCCCAATAGAGACCTCATGAAGACTTTGACATTCCGCGCCGACTCCGCGGCCAATTACAACGCAGGAGCGGGACCTATGAATGGCAAAGGAGTTATTTGCAGCCCGCAACTGCTACATGCCGCTGTCAGCTCTGATACATAGATACAATATATTGTCAAAAGTATTGGGACACCTGCCTTTACACGCACATGAACTTTAATGGCATCCCAGTCTAAAGCCTCGTACACACGGGACGACGATCGTACGTACGATCGTATCAAACCGTATGTTGGATAATGTAACTTGCATACTGACTGCACTACACGATCGTACGACCGCAGAAAGAACGTTCAGGTGCATGTAATTAGCGTCCGGCCGTTCCTGACTTCTGAGCATGCGTGTTTTGCACAATACAACTTGTTGTACCAACTGCTCTGTACACACGATACAACGGTCGTATGAGCGCTTGTTGGTACGACCAAGTTTTCTAGTCTGCTCATACAACTCCCTTGTACGACCGTCGTATGTCGGCTGTTCTAATCGCGCATACGAACGATCTATATCGCATACAACGGTTGTTAGTATGACCTGTTTTATAAGATCGTCGTCCCCTATGCGTGCTTAAAGCCTCGTACACACGATGAGACTAGAGTTGCCACATCATCCCTTTAATCCAGGACACATATGAATTACACAGGTTGTTCTGAGGCTGATTTAATGCAGATGAGGCACCTTAGTGAGTTTAATTACCACCTTAATCAGCCACAGAACAACCTGTGTAATTAATATGTGTCCTGGATTAAAGGGATGAGGTGGCAACCCTATGTGGCAACCCTAGATGAGACGGTCGTACGACCTAGGGTTGCCACCTCATCCCTTTAAACCCGAAAACACATGAATTACTCAGGTTCTGAGGCTAATTTAATGCAGATGAGGCACCAAGTGAGTTCAATTGCCAACTTAATCAGCCACAGAACCTGTGCAATTAACATGTGTTCGGGTTTAAAGGGATGAGTTGGCAACTCTAGTACAACCGGACGTCCAAAATCGTATGTCGGCTGTTGTGTTTCGCGTACTGACGTGCACTAAGCGATCGTACGACCAAGCCGAACGTAGTGACGTGTTACGAGTGTATAAAGAGGAAGTTCAGGTGAATGTGATTTGTGAATTAGGAATGTAGGTTTCCCACAACGGACACTTCCGGCCGTTCCTGACTTCTGAGCATTCGTGTTTTGCACAGTACAACTTGTTGGACCAACTTCTCTGTACACACGGTAAAACGGTCGTACAACCGCTTGTTGTACAACAAAAGTTTTCTAGTCTGCTCATCCAACTTCTGTTGTATGACCGTTGCTTGCCGGCTGTTCTAATCGCGTGTACTAACGGTCGGATGATCGTACAACAGGCTGTTGTACGGCCGTTTTCATAAGACTGTCGCACCGTGTGTAGGGGGCTTAAGTCCGTAGGGTTCAATATTGAGTTAGCCCAGTGGTTCTCAACTCCGGTCCTCAGGACCCACTAACAGGCCAGATTTTAAGTATTGCCTTGGGGAGATGCAGACTGGAAAACTGCAATCACTGAGCAGCAAATGAGATCACCTGTGATGTATTTCTGTTATCCTGCAAACCTGGCCTGTTAGTGGGTCCCGAGGACCGGAGTTGAGAACCACTGAGTTAGCCCATGCTTTGCAGCTATAACAGCTTCAACTCCTCATGCCCCATGTATAATCAATTGGTAAAAATTCAAGGCAGCATGGGCCTCCTGGAGGATGGGAGGGGTCTCAATTGTGACCCCTGAAACCCCTATTGCTACGTCCTTGGACCAAGTTGTCATAGACTAGGTTTGTGCAATTGAATTTGCAAATTTTTGTTTTTCCGTTTCAAAAATATGCGGTAATTCGGCAATTGCGGAAATTCGTGGCAATTCAGCAGTTACGGTAATTGCGATAATCGGAACAGCCAAAAATCCGAAATTCAAAAATTCGGAAATAACATTTAAAATAATAATAACTATTAAATTATAGGTATTGGCATTTCCTTTAAAATTTGGTTGTTAGTGAACTTAAATATGAAATGTATCACTAACAGCCAAATTTTCAAGGAAATTCCAATACCTATAATTAAATAGCTATTTCTTTCTTATGTCCCAATTTTTGAATTTCCAAAATTCGTAAATAAGAAAGAACATTTGAAATAATAAATTATTATTTCAAATGTTATTTCCGAATTTCGGATTTTCAGCTGTACCAATTGCTGAATTTCTGAATTACCACGAATTTCCGCAATTGTCGAATTACCGCAAATTTCCAAAATTGGGGCGAATTACCTCGAATTTCCGAACTTAAATTGGCTGAACTATCCCGAATTTCTGAATTACCACAATTGCCGAATGACCGCAAATTTCAAAATTACCGCAATTGCGGAATTACCGTGAATTTCCGAATGACCAAAATTTCTGAATTATCACCAATTTCCAAATTTCTGAATTTTTTGAATTTCCAAACTTCCTAAAAAGTAAAAAAAAAAAATAAAACTAACAAATTCAGCCACACACAAGTCTATCATAGAGATCTCCCGGTCCCTAATGAATGGGAGCCAGTGGGATGTAACAGCCAATCACAGTGGTCACATGACTGGGCATTCTTTTCCCATATAAAACTATCTGTCCATCTAGGAGTACTCTGTCCCTATGATGAGTGATAGGAGAAGTCTGCTACTGAGCTGTCACCTCTCCCCATTCTTCCCTTGAGCTTCCAGTACATTTTATCTCTGCTGATATCATCTGAGAACTTTTTAGGATGTTGAAGATCTAATCTGCGGATGTAACCTTTCCTTCTAAATAGTATTGATTCCCGCAGACACTCTCAGGCTTCCTAAAAGCACGATCAAGCATCAGGACATGGCCCCGAGTTCTCGGTGTTGATAGATTTTCATGTAATTTCTCCTTAATTTTAGATTGATGAACATATAGAAGTTTTTGCTGTATACCAGTGGTTCTCAACCCTGTCCCCAAGTACCCCCAACAGGCCATGGTTTGGGAATTTCCCTTAGATAAATCAGCAGTCCAAAATCCCAAGCCATTGACTCTGATTTAAAGCACACGTGCAAGATGAAGGAAAACCTGAAAACATGGCCTGTTGGGGGTACTTGAGGACAGGGTTGAGAACCACTGCTGTATACTGTGTATATATATATATATATATATATATATATATATACGACGGCAAGGCGGCTCTCCTGCGCAAGATGTACCTAGTACGTGATCCTGCATTCCCGGGGCTGGGGCGTGCATGTGCACCTCTGGCGACCCACTGTGATTGGACAAAGTGAGAGACAATCAGCGGGCTTCGGAGCGGTGTTGCCAACCACCCGCAGCATTTTTTACTGGCAAATCATGGAAAATCTTACTGGCAGAACACATTTTTTACTGGCAACCTGAAAAATAACTGAACTCCTATTAAAAACTAAGACAATTGATATTTAAACACAACATGGAAACACTGACAATACCCATATCAAGTAGTTTGCCCAGTTTACACTTAAAAAGTCAGCACAGCATGACAAATTATCAGACCCTGATATTTATAGACAGTTCTAAAAATCACTGATTTTTACAAACGGTCAGTAAATTTACTGGCGGTTGGCAACACTGCTTCGGACAAGCCGATTGTTCGGGATAGAAGCAGGACGGTGGTCTGCCTGCCTAAACAAGGCAGACTGCCGTTCTGTTATTAGGGAACATAGGCGTGTGCACAGCAGGGATCGGCACACTGACCTGAGCGGTCCTTGCAGGGTCCGCGGCCACGGCTGACTTTTTTTGTGCTTGAGTCTGCTCTGCTGAGTCTGTCACTGTCAGTCAGACCCCAGCCCCCCCCCCCCCGCCCCGTTGCGATGGCTCGGCTCCCTCCTGTAGTGTAGATGTAGATCCTGCCAGCAACGCCCACTCTAGTATTAAGTGGAGTGGAGTCCTGTATGCTGCGTGCGGAGTGATATATCTGTTGGAGGGAGGAACTGGGAGTGTGAGTGCAGCGGCCGGCCAGCGCAGGAGAACAAGCAGCTGAGGAGGAAGCAAGGCGTGGAGTGGATAGTGGGGATCTATGGGGGACCCTGGCCTAGTCTGCTCTAAAGGGGAATCTAAAGGGACCCTGCTTTAAAGGGGATCTATGGGGGACCCTGGCCTGGCCTACTCTAAAGGGGGATCTATGGGGACGCTGGCCTGCTCTAAAGGGGGATCTATAGGGGACCTTGGCCTGGCCTGCTCTAAAGGGGGATCTATGGGGGACACTGGCCTGGCCTGTTCTAAAGGGGAATCTATGGGGGGCCTGTCCTGGCCTGCTCTAAAGGGAATCTATGGGGGACCCTGGC
>BLSH010406495.1:1280707-1294522 GCA_018402905.1 Glandirana rugosa
GACTTGGAGACGTCAGAATATCCCCCCCTTTATAAAGTAGCACATCGGCCTCATCTCTTGGAATCGACTTCCAATCTACTTCCGTTTAAATAAAGATAATAAATTCTAAAACTGTTTACGGTATTTTTTGTTCAGGAACACTTATTTGGCGCCCTAAGACTTCAGTATTATATTTGGAACAGAGCCATCTAGTGGCAAGCAAGCTAATTGCACCCGCTAATAAAACGGTTATGCTTATTTTTGCAGAAAGGACCACAGTCTTCTAAATGTTCTAAAGCTATTATGTTTTTGTGTCTTGTTCAGTTCCCCACACCTCTTAATGGAGTTCCTTTAATGAATAGAACACCGGGATCAATTTTCTACAAAGACTTTTTTTCGGCCCAAGAATAATACCTCTAAGCATGGCACTTATATCTGCTAAAAATCTGATTAGGTATTAAAGAAGTAACTGAAAATATTTTACTGCCATAAAATGGATTTTCCTTTATGACTTCAGAATCCCGCGGTTTATTCACAAGGACTTGTTTTTTATGGCATTTGTCAAAATCTTAAATAATAGAAATAAATTTGCCTTCATCTAACCTTCAGCTAAGGTTCTCTACTCCGGCTACACGATGAAATATTTCCCCCCCTATAAGACTGCAGAGGTTCAGACAGACTCCAGATTTTTTTTGCTGAAATGAATAACTGGCAATGTTAAATTCAGTTTTTATTTATCAGGAAATATATATAGAATTTAAAAGTATAATTCTAGGAGGAAATGGGGAGCAGAGTGGAAAAAGCATAAAATGCACATATTGGGAGGGGTTGTAATGTCGCCCCCTAGGGGCACCTCGAGAGTAGTATAAGCCATATCATTCCCCATAATCTCAGTTCACTCTGGGATGGTGCCACCTGCAGGCCATAGGCCATATTGTACTTCTGAGCCCCACACACTTACAGAGGAAAAGCCTTTTCCTCTTCAGTCCGTGTGTGGCATGGTCTGTTTCTACCTTCCCCAACATACGACTACGAGGCCATTTTAACCACTTGCCATCCGGGCCAATTCTGGCACTTCTCTCCTACATGTAAAAATCATACATTTTTTGCTAGAAAATTACTCAGAACCCCCAAACATTATACATGTTTTTTTTTTTGCAGAGACCCTAGGGAATAAAATGGCAGTCGTTGCAACTTTTTATGTCACATGACATTTGCGCAGCAATTTTTCAAACACTTTTTTTGGGGAAAAAAAACTGTTTCATGAACTAAAAAACAAAACAAAGCACTAAAGTTAGCCCAAATTTTTTGTATAATGTGAAAGATGATGTACGTCGAGTAAATAGATACCTTACCTAAATTTCCTTTCAAATTTGGCTGTTCGTGAACTTAAATATGAAATTTATCACTAACAGCCAAATTTGAAAGGAAATCCAATACCTTTAATTTAATAGTTATTTATTAGTTAGTTATTATTTCAAATGTTCTTTGTTATATTCTAATTTTCGGATTTCCGAATTTTTGAATTTCAGATTTTCGGCTGTTCTGATTGCAGAATTTCCGAATTACCGCAATTCGAAATTCCTATAATTTAATAGTTATTTATTATCATTTCAATTGTTCTTTCTTATTTCCGAACTTCAGAAATTCAGAAATAAGAAAGAACATTTGAAAAAATAACTAACTAATAAATTATTAGTTATTATTTCAAATGTTCTTTCTTATTTCCGAATTTCCAAAATTCAGAAATTCGGAAATAAGAAAGAACATTTGAAATAATAATAAAGAACTATTAAATTATAGGTATTGGAATTTCCTTGAAAATATGGCTGTTAGTGAACTTAAATATGAAATTTATCAATGACAGCCTTATTTTCAAGGAAATTCCAATGCCTATAATTTAATAGTTATTTATTAGTTACTTATGATTTGAAATGTTCTTTGTTATTTTCAAAATTTCGGATTTCTGAATCTTCGAATTTTGGATTGTTAGCTGTTCCGATTGCAGAATTACTGCAATTCCCGAATTCGCGAATTTCCAAATTTTTTGAATTTCCAAATTCCCGAATTTTCGAGAAAATAAAAAAAGGAACGGAACAAAAACAAACAAATTTTTCCGCCATGCACAAGTCTAGTATCCAGCGTCCACTACCTCCCATTAACGGGGATTACCATTTCCTGGTAAGGTGAACTAAATTGAACATCTGTGAACGGGGTGGCTTGTCGGTGTGATAGGTCCACTGATGCACGCGTTGGGCCCGGACCGCCATGATGACCCCCAGGCGTGCGAGGATCTCTGCCTTTAGAGTCTCATAGTCCTGGGCCTAATCTGTTTCCAGCATGAAATTGGCTTTCTGGGGTTCGCCGGTCAAGAATGGTGCTAGCAGTCCCGTCCACTGTTCCTTTGGCCATCCTTCGCGAAGAGCGACTCTTTCAAAGGTCGTGAGGTACGCCTCCACCTCACCTGAAGGTGTCATCTTCTGCATGTGGTAAGAGGCGCGTACCAACCTTGGCTCCACTGTCACCTGAGGTGCGGGCCCCTTTTTTAACTCCAGCAGGGCTTCCGCAAACTGCCGGTTCATCTCCTGTTGTGCTGCGATATCCTGGCGACTCTCCTCTTGCTGAGCTGCAGCGGCCACTGCGACCTGGCGGTTGGTTTCCCGCTGGGCTGAATTGGCTTCAAGATTTCCTCCATCTTTGAAAGGTGCCACGCCAAACTCCATCACGTGTGGGAGATTAACTTGTGAGGATCACTTTTCAGGGGAAAAGATTCAGCATGGATGTCAGTCCCTTTAAAGTCTGACGGCTTAGCCAGGTTTATTTTTACAGGTTTGCAAGATCAAAACATAAACAGAAAACAAAATCCTTGCCGTCTGGCGCTACACTAAACAAAGAGATTCCTCTCTATACAGCGTGGGGCTGTCCCCGACACCCACAAAACATAAGCACATTGCAAACCTTGTTTTTAGAGTCCAATTTAGCACACAGAGCTCTCTCAGCTTTCTCCCTCTGAGATCCAGGATAGAGCTCCCCTCTGCTCTCTTCCTGATCATTAAATGCAGGTGGAGAGGGGTTTAGTGGACCAGAAAATCCGGGCCGGAACCAGCTCTGCCACGGTGGCCGGCAAAACCCGGATCGGACTCCCGCTAGTCGCCTCAAAATGATCGCATGCGAGGCGACAAGTATCGCCCGTCCATTGTCATGCCTCACATAATATATAAATATAATAGTGGACTTATCAGTGCATTACAAATCTCTCTCTCTCTCTCTATCTCTCTCCTCTATATCATATACATATATCTATATGAACAAATTAACATGTTACAATATATGGTAACCGTATCATTTTTCAGATAAGCTCCGCCTTTTATCCTTATATAGCTATCCTTTAGCTCCAACTAATTACTTTGCCTAGGCAGAAATGATGTCATCAGTCTGCTGCAAGTAGGAGGAAATCATTTCCTCAGTCTCCTCTGCCCCAGTGATCAGACTGCAACGCTATAACTTTATAGCAAATCATAAAGTGACACACAGCAACAGAGTCTGATCTGTGTCAGGCAATTGCACAGGATTTACATGATTGTGCCATTCCTGAGCCGGCATCTCAATCCAGGAAAATAGATGGTGACCCTGAATGATGCCTGAACAAATATGGCTCTGTCCTTCCAGAGAGAAAAGCAGATGAAAGCATTGTGAGGGGGAGGACTGTGATCTCTGTGGACGGTAATAAATACCTGGAAATGTTACAATGACACATTACTTAACATGCATCCAAAAAAAAAAAAGGGCTAGGTATACTTTAACTACTTCGTGCCCGTCCTACAGACAAATGACGGCCGGGCGGTGGTTCCGTTATGCTGCCTGGGTGTCTATTGACGTCCTCAGGATAAACCGCAATCTCGGCGATCGGTGGTGCGGTGGGTTAGTCTGACCCATCGAATTACCAATCTCGGTAGAGAGCTTCCATCGGAAGCTCTTTACCATGTGATCAGCTGTGACCAATCACGGCTGGTCACAGTGTAAGCAGGAAGAGCCGTTTATTGGCTTTTCCTCTACTCGCGTCTGCAGACGTAAGTAGAGGAGAGCCGATCCACTGCTCTCCTGACAGGGAGGGTCTGCACTGAGCGTTAATCAGTGCAGCCCCCCCTAGGATTGCTACACTGGACCACCAGGGAGCCCGTCCAGGGACCAACAGGGAGAGCCCACCCAGGGACACCATCAGGAGGCCGCCCAGGGACCACCAGGGAGACGATCTGGAGCCCACCCAGGGACACCATCATGAAGCTGCCCAGGGACCACCAAAGAGACGAACTGAAGCCCACCCAGGAACACCATCAGGAGGCTGCCCAGGGACCACCAGGGAGACGATCTGAAGCCCACCCAGGGACACCATCAGGAGGCCGCCCAGGGACCACCAGGGAGACGATCTGGAGCCCACCCAGGGACACCATCATGAAGCTGCCCAGGGACCACCAAAGAGACGAACTGAAGCCCACCCAGGAACACCATCAGAAGGCTGCCCAGGGACCACCAGGGAGACGATCTGAAGCCCACCCAGGGACACCATCAGGAAGCTGCCCAGGGACCACCAGGGAGACGATCTGAAGCCCACTCAGGGACACCATCAGGAGGCAACACAGGGACCCACACAGGTAGGCCCACCCTAGACCACCAGGTAAGGGGTGTACAGTGCACTGTAGGGATGGCACTGTGCCCATAAGTGATGCCTGCCAGTGCCATCCCTAACAGCGCTATACCTCAGTGCCATGTACCAGTGCCAACCAGTGCCACATATCCGTGCCCACCAGTGCCACCTATCAGTGCCCATCAGTGCCACCTATCAGTGCCCATCAGTGCCACCTATGAGCACCCATCAGTGCCACCTATGAGTGCCCATCAGTGCTGCTTATCAGTGCCGCCTATCAGTGCTGCATATATGTGCCTCATCTTCAGTGCCACCTTATCAGTGCCAATCTGTACTGCCTCATCAGTGCCCGTCAGTGTAGCCACATCAGTTCCCGTCAGTGTAGCCACCTCAGTTCCCGTCAGTGATGGAGAAAATTTTCTTATTTACAAAATGTTGTGACAGAAACAAAGAAACTTTTTTTTTTTTCAAAATTTTCGGTCTTTTTCTATTTGTAGCGCAAAAAACCGCAGAGGTGATGAAATGCCACCAAAAGAAAGCTCTGTTTGTGGGAACAAAATGATAAAAATTGTGTTTGGGCACAGTGTTGCACGACCGCGCAATTCTCATTCAAATCACAACAGTGCTGAAAGCTGAAAATTGGTCTGGGCGGGAAGGGTGGTAAGTGCCCGGTATTAAAGTGGTGGAAGTGGAGTTCTACTGTAAGAAGGCCGGAGGCAGTTTGTGTTCTGTTTTTGTTTGTTGCGTCCATGTGACACCCACATCGGGGAAAACTGTAGCTAAAGTACAAGGTGGGAAGGTGGAATTACATTTCAGAGTCTGAGAATTTCTCCGTATTATTAGACAAGAAATAACGGCCTTTAAAGTCTTTGAAACCGTTATCTGAAGGCTACAAATCATTTATTGGAAAACTAAAAGCCAACATCGGCACGCAGCGCGCTCCTCGGATATCTGGTGCGTTATTTTTATAAAAGCGAGCGTCTTCTTTTCAAACTCTACACAAAACCCAGAAAACAGGCGTCGCATACCAAAATCCCCCCCCCCGCCGCCGAAGTCCTATATCACCGCGCAGCCGAGGAGAGCGCAAACAGTGTCATTCTATTTAGCTACCGCTAAATGAGTTATCCCGGCCTCGGATCCGCGCAGTCGGCGGTTTGCTCTCCGGCACGAAGGCTTCAAAAGAAGCAAATTGAGATTTTATAGAAGCGACGCGGACCTAAATTCACATCACTGAAATGTTCTCTAACGTTCTCCCGTTGGGCGCCCCATAAATATTTAGTAAACGCCTCGTCTTTTGGCGCGGGCGGGTTGAAGCTCAGCAGCGGCTTGCTCGCCGCGCGGTCCGTGCGATATTACCGCCGGTGAAATGCATTCTGAGTTATGCGCGGGGCATGACTATTGATTTTTTGCGTTTGGCAATGAAAGTCAAAATGCGGCTTAATGATTTCCTTTTACGTTCGCTGGGTGGTTAAAATGTTTTTTTTTTTTTTTTCATTATTTTCTTGTTATGATAAAATATAGAGCGACATTAAAGTTTTATGGCGAGATTACAACTGCGACGCTCTCTTTGTTAAAGCTCAAGGAAACTTTCAGATAAAATCAGCTCAATATATTCCAAGTGCCGCTAAGTCTTACCGTTAGGGCGAACAGATCAAAGCTCGGGTCAAAGTTCGGGTCAGAACAAAAGTCTGCTAAACCCCAAGGCTATGGGAGGCGAATCTTGTTACTTTACAATTTGCAACCTTTTGTTAAAGCGGTAGTAAACCGCTATTTTTTTTTTTTTTGAAACCTGCAAGGTAAAGGCATAATGTGCTAGTATACAATGCATGCTAGCACATTATGTGAAACTTACCTTAAAACGAAGCCCACCAGCGGCGCGATGCCACCACTGACGGAGCTTCCATTTTCACCCGTCTTCCACCCAGACAGTGTGAGTGGCCTAAACCGCAATGACGTCACTCCCGCGCATGCGCAGGAGCTGCCGTTTACGGCACAGGACTCTGAAGGAACGGCACGGATATACCATTCCTTCAGAGCGCATACACCGGTGACGTCATTGGCTGCATATAAAGTAAATATTTCATAAATAGTGCATGTTTGAGAGATATTTACAGTACCTATAGGCAATGGCAAGTGGTGCTCAATTTTCTGAGGGGGGCAGAAAACCAACCTGGCCCCCTCACCCCCCCCCCCATTGTCGCCCGCCAGCCCCACGCTTACCCCATCCAGGTTGCAGCTTCAGTGGCTTCCACCCTGCATCTCCTCCCGAGCCCTGGCGGTCGCTTCTCCTCCTGGTCAATCGGGTTTCAGGATGCGCTTCCTGATTGGCCGGAGGAGAAGCAGGAAGACATTAGCGAATATTAATTCGCTAATACTGCGCCCTGAGCCCACCCTTTTTAAGGCCAATTAGAGCCTCAGGCTCTAATCATGTGCTTCAAAAAAAAAAAAACATTGAAATCCATGCGTCCGGTGTCCTGCATGGTTATTAGGGGCCGGGCGCATGGATTAAGGGGGCCGCGCTCCTGCGTCCCATATGAGTGGCCGCCACTGCCTGTAGGTAAGCCTTACTATAGGTAAAAATGATGCATGGGAGTTCACTCCCACTTTAAGAAAAAGAGCATGGGTTGCTAGGCACTGTCATGGGGGGCATGTACCACTGCAACTATTGCAGCCTAAAGGACCACATAAAATATACCCAAATCCTTTAAAAAACATTCTTTGGTGATGCCTTTAACATACATATAAAGTTGCTGATGCAGTAGCATGTATCTCTTTAACCACTTCATTACCATGCTATAGCCGAAAGACAGCTGGACGTCCTCCCGGAACTACGCCCCCTGGGGTGTGAACCCTTTGGACACAGCTTTACCATGTGATCAACTGTGTCCAATCACAGATGATCACAATGTAGACAGACTTGCTGGTTATCAGCATTCCTTTCCTCACACACTGCCACAATGTGAGGAAACCAGAGCCGGTAACCAGCAAGTGTGACAGGGGACATATACAGTACACAGGTATTCAGGGCACTGATTATCAGTGCAGCCCCATCAGTGCCCATCAGCGCTGCCTATCAGTGCCTCCTCATCAGTGCTGCCTACCAGCGTCCATCAGTGCTGCATATCAGTGCAGACCCATCAGTGCCACCTCATCAATGCCCATCAGTGCAGCCTATCAGTGCCCATCAGTGGAGCCTATCATCAGTGCAGCCTATCAGTGCTCATCAGTGGAGCCTCATCAGTGCCCATCAGTGCAGCCTATCAGTGCCCATCAGTGGAACCTATCACCAGTGCAGCCTATCAGTGCCCATCAGTGGAGCCTATCATCAGTGCCCATCAGTGCAGCCTATCAGTGCCCATCAGTGGAGCCTATCATCAGTGCAGCCTCATCAGCACACATCAGTGATGGAGGAAAATTACTTGAGATTGAATTACTTGTGAGGAAAGCAGAGCTGGTAAGCAGGAAATGTAAATGGGACATGTACACAGATAATCAGGGAACTGATTATCAGTGCAGCCCCATCAGTGCCCATAAGTGCTGCCTATCAGTGCCACCTATCAGTGCCCATCAGTGCCACCTATCAGTGCAGCCTCATCATTGCTGCCTACCAGTGCCGCATATAAGTGCTGCCTCATCAGTGCCGTCTCATCAGTGCAGCCTATCAGTGCCCATCAGTGAAAAATTACTTATTTGAAAAATTTTATAATAGAGATGAAAGAAAAAGTAATTTTTTCTTCAAAATTTTCAGTCTTTTTTTGTTTGTTTAGCAAAAAATAAAACACCCATTGGTGATTAAATACCACCTAAGAAAGCTCTATGTGTGTGAAAAAATGATAAAAATTTAGTTTGGGTACAGTGTTGCATGACCGCACAATTGTCATTCAAAGTGCGACAGCGCTGAAAGCTGAAAATTGGCCTGGGCAGGAAGGGGGTGAAAGTGCCCGGTATTGAGGTGGTAAAAGCGACATTTTGTGTTTAGAAACAGCAGCCTGGGATCTGTCCTTTATCAGCCGTAGCATTACTGCCTCTGAAGGTGCATTCAGACCTGTGAATAGGTTTGACTCTGTCTACCCCAGGGGCACAAGGTGCTCTGCAAGGGGAGGAGGCCTGATCCCCGTGTGGTCTGTTTACAAACAACAACTGGCCAGGGTTTTGCCATTCTGCAGCAGTAGCACTACCACCTCTAAATGACATACCCCTGCCAGCTTCTGTTTGTAGGCAAGCTAGTGGGGATCCCATTATCCATCAGTATAGATCCAGGTCCATTAGGATGATCTCCTGCAAGATGATCTAGACCAGTCGACACAACAACCAGCCTTACCTGACAATGTTTACCTGCCGCTACTCACGTCACAAATAACAGATCACCGCTGACTTGCTTACATACAGAATCCTGGGTGACAACATTAAAACAATATAATGATAACCATATTTTGTCAATGACATTATCTAGGATCCCTGCTGGCCTGTTTACATACAGAAGCTCGCTGGAGATCTGTCATTTAGGCTGCATTCAGACTTGCGAATAAATCCAACCCCATTTACATGTGACTTGAAAGCAATGGTAGGCTACCGGCCACTGCAGCTAATCATGGCAGACTGTCTGCGTTCAGGGCTGATCACTAACAGGTGATTGCTGCATGAGTGATCACTTGCGAGCGGCCACAATTAACTGTGGGAGCTAGCAGCCCCCCCCCCATTGCTTTCAGTGGGGCTGCCTCCCGCAACTAATCGCTGAGAGCCCTGCGCTGGGGTTGGGTCTATTTGCAGGTCTGAATTCAGCCCAAATGACAGATCTCCAGCTGGCTTCAGTATGTAAACAGGCCAGCAGGGATCCTAGATGATGTAATTGACAAAATATGGTTATCATTATATTTTGTCAATAACGTCACCCAGGATGTAAGCAAGTTGGTGGTGATCTGTTATTGGTGACATGGCGGGTAAACATTATCAGGCAAGGCGGGTCGTTAGGTTGGCAGGTCTACAAAACATCTGCAAAACATCCTAATTGATATGGATCTTTGTTGCTGTATAATGGCTTGTCTACAAACAGAAGCTGGCAGGGATCTGTCATTTAGAGGCGGTAGCGCTACCACTGTAGCATAGAGAACCTTGGTTGGTTGTTTGTAAATAAACCAGATGGGAATCTGGCCTCCTCCCTTTAGAAAACACCTTGACCCCATGTTGGAAGGACAAGGGCCTCATCCCGACATCCTGTTACCCAAAACTAAGCGCATTCTGCGTGAACCGCTTAACAACTGCTGTCCTTCTGTAATCTGGAAACTGTGATGTCTTTGTGATATGGATTTTATAAAATAACGTTTGGATTTCCCTGGCCATTGGAGTGTGGTCAACCTCTGTTCTTTGGATGTTTGCTTTAAAGTGCTGCAATATGCTTTCACATGTGACTATTGCAGACCGTCCACTAAATGTGATTGACTATGTACTGTCAAGCGACCCCAGATAGTATGTTAGTGTGATGTGGCTGTTGTGCCCTTCCCCAAGTACCACCAGTAAAGTGCAGCAACCCTATTTATGGGTTCCTTATGTAGCACCCTCTACTTTTAAATAGGTGCTAGGTGTTAGGATTTTTGTAAGTGAGGTAAATTTAGCCTGATTGCTTTGATCCTGGGCAGGGGAGTGGCCTAGGGAGTGGTTAGTGACTCATAGGTGGTGACACCTCTCGGTTACTTCCTCTTTGCTTCTAGAGGGTTCTAGAAGAAAGGGAGGGGAAGAGGGGTGGAACTGCCTGGGGTGTTTGGAGAGCCCTGACCACTCCCCAATCTGGATTGGCAAGGGGCAGGCCTTATTAAATACCTTGGGTCAGACCATCCAGGGGGCGGAGAGTTTGGGTGGAAGAACAGGGAGATGGAGCACTAGTTGCGGAGGCCTTGGAGGGAGCCCCCAGTCTGGGGGGTGTGACCTTGGGCCTCGAGGCTTGGGAGTGGAAAGGACCCCTCATAAAAAACCCAAGGGGTGTCCTGACTAAGAAGCAAGAGAGAGCAGAGTATTGCTGCCGGACAAATCTCCAGGAGGGATCCACCAGGTGTTGGTGAGTGACACACACCCAGGGATGCTGGTAGAGGCAAACCACAGCAGATTGGGGAAAGTGAGAGACAGTCTGAGAAGGGTGCAAGAGCCAGTTGGGACTGAGGTGTCACTGGGCAGTGGAGTTGGGTTGCTGTGGCCAGGAGGGCTGGCAGGACCCGAAGAAGGGACTAACTGGGAGCAGTAGTCCGCCGAGGCTAGCTAGCACAATTTTCACTTTTGCCACACTAAAGGGGACCATGGTCCCTGCCTGTAATGGGCGGTTCACCGAGGCTGGGCTAAACTGAGAGCAGGCCTCACCATGTGCTAGCTAGGCCGTTGAAGTGTTGTGCAGGAGAGAGGAAGAGGAGTTGACTGTGAGCAAGATTGTGCTGGAGGAAGAGAGACGAGTGTATATAGTTGGTCCTGTTAAAGAACTGTTCAATTTGCTGGGCATCCCATAATCACCCTATACCCCATCCAAGTTCAATCCCCTTATAAAACCAGCCTGTTCTTCCTGATTCCGGGTGTGAGGACAAGTGTGATTGAGGGCAGTGTGACGGGTGATCTACTACTTTCAATAACCCCTACAGGGGGCATGGCTACACTTTCTTGGGGGTAAATGGATGGGGATGTCGTGTGCAGGCCTCTGGCATGGAGTGGGGCACAATATGGCAGAGGTTACAGTCTCAGCAGGAGGAACACTGTTCTAGCAAGGGAGGAGTGGTGCGGGAATTTGTGCTTTGGCGCCAACATCCAACTAACTGCAAACCCCTCCTACAAGCCTTTGCTACTCAATTTGGAGATGTCACTAGCAGTACTTCTTTGTTGCCACTCCTCACCTCCTAATTTAATGACTGGCGAGCATCTTTCAACCCACTTCCTCTAAACCCAGGCTGTCATGGACCCGCCCCCTGGGGGTTGCATCATCACAACCTGGATCAGAGTACTACTGCATACTTGCTATGTATATTTTTGTATTTTTAGAAGCATTGGGGTCCCCAGTGAAGGGAGGTGGGATGTAGTTTTTTAACACCCCGGCCATATTTCTGCTATAGGCTTTACCATTCTGAGAGGATGACGCCTAGACGTGCAATTCGTTTCATTCCAAATTAGTTTTTCAACGAATTAAGACAAATTCATTAATTCTGAAATATCCGAATTTCCAAATTTTTCTGAATATTCGGAAATTGGAAATTTTGGAAAATCAGAAATTCAAAATTTGAAATTCGAAAACTCTGAAATTCGAAAATTTGGAAATTCGAAAATATGAAAATCTGAAAATTTGGACATTTGAAAATCCGAAAATAAGAATAAAAATCTGAAAATTTAAAAGAACGAAAATTCGAAAATCTGAAATAAAAACTAACTAATAATAACTTACCTATTACTAACTATTAAATTATAGGTATTGGAATTTCCTTTCAAGTTTGGCTGCTAGTGAATGTAATGAATACAAATTTATCCGACGTTACGAATTATCTGAAATAATGAATGTCGTATCTAAACAAATGGAATGTAACAAATGAATAATAAATAATAATAATAACTCGTTATTATTATTATTTATTATTAATTTGTTCCGTTCCATTTGTTTAGATGCGGCATTTGTTATTTCAGATAATTCGTAACTTCAGATAAATTTGTATTCGTTACATTCACTAGCAGCCAAACTTGAAAGGAAATTCCAATACCTATAATTGAATAGTTATTATTAGTTACCGTATATACTCGAGTATAAGCCGACCCGAATATAAGCCGAGGCACCTAATTTTACCACATAAAACTGGGGAAACTTATTGACTCGAGTATAAGCCTAGGGTGGGAAATGCAGCAGCCAGAACACAGGAATTGTAGCCAGAACACAGGGACAGGGAGCCAGAACACAGGAATTGTAGCCAGAACACACGGACAGGGAGCCAGAACTCAGGGATTGTAGCCAGGACACAGGGATTTTATCCAGGACACAGACTGTAGCCAGAACACAGGTATTGTAGCCAGGACACAGGGATTTTATCCAGGACACAGAGACTGTAGCCAGAACACAGGTATTGTAGCCAGGACACGGGGATTTTATCCAGGACAGAGACTGTAGCCAGAACACAGGTATTGTAGCCAGGACACAGGGATTTTATCCAGGACACAGACTGTAGCCAGAACACAGGTATTGTAGCCAGGACACAGGGATTTTAGCCAGGACACAGACTGTAGCCAGAACACAGGTATTGTAGCCAGGACACAGGGATTTTAGCCAGGACACAAGGATTTTAGCCAGGACGCAGACTGTAGCCAGAACACATAAGGGATGAGTAAGGTAGATTCACATTAAACAGAGCTGTGCTGCTTCTAAGAGCCGTTCTGTGCTGTGTAAATGTGAATTAAACACATTGGAATGCAAAGAAAGCAGAGAGAGAGCTGCGGCTCTTCACGGAGATCAGGAGGTAGGCGACTGAACAGCTAACATCAGCTTGTCCCGCCCACCTCCCCCACCTCCCGACATCAAGCTGAGAATCCGACACCTCTCTCTGCATTCTTTGCATTCCAATGTGTTTAGTCACACTTACACAGCACAGAACGGCTCTTAGAAGCAGCACAGCTCTGTTTAATGTGAATCTGCTCATCACCCACAGACACTGACTCAAGTATAAGCTGAGGGGGGTCTTTTTCAGCACAAAAAATGTGCTGAAAAACTCGGCTTATACTCGAGTATATACGGTAGTAGAGTTGAGCGAACACCTGGAAGTTCGGGTTCTGCTGGTCCGTCCGAACTTCGGGACAAAGTCCGGGTCCGGGTCCGGACGGAACCCGAACGATCGCACGGACAACGAACCCCATTGAAATCAATGGGGACCCGAACTTTTAGGCACAAAAATGGCTGTAGGAAAGTCCTGGAAAGCCCCAGAGGGCTGCAAAAGGAAGTAAAATGGGGGTAAGGGTAGGGCAAGTGCCCTACAAAAAAATGGGGACAGGGAAATAACTGTAAATATTTTTAAAAAAATAAAAACATAAAAAAAGCAAAAATGGAGGTGAATGTGGATCATCTTCAAACTGTGTCTGAAAAGTATTAATTAACGGTAGAAGCCATATAACTGTTCTAAAATCATCTTCAAACTAGGGCAAGTGCCCTACAAATAAATGGGGATAGGGAAAATAAATTAAAATCA
>BLSH010406495.1:1318323-1330801 GCA_018402905.1 Glandirana rugosa
GCACTACCGGGGGGGCCTCACTTTCTTGCCTCCAGGCACATTCATTTGTGCCTGGAGGCAAGACACTTCCCCCTTCACGACACTAGTGTCGGAAGGACATATGCCTCCGACACTGGTGAAGGGAAGGGGTCGATCCCGTCAGGGGTATGTCAATCTTGCGGGTCCCTTGTGTCAATTGGGAATCTCGCGGGGGACGTCCAATTGGGAAAGTGACGGTTACCGTAAATGTGTCATTAGTCAAGGAAAAAATATCGTGACTAGCGACATATTTACAGTTACCAGGGTTTTTTCACAGTTTTACAAGGCTGTACAGGCGACTTTATAGCGTCATGGCGATTTTTAGCGTCTATGGCGGCGATCTGCGATTTTTAGCGGTACTGCGATATTTCAGCGGACATGTCGGAACATTTTGACACTTTTTTGGGACCATTGACATTTATACAGCGATCAGTGCTATAAAAAAGGAACTGATTACTGTGTAAATGCCATTGGCAGTGAAAGGGTTAACCTGCAGGGGGCGCTCTAAGGGTTAACTGTGTTCCCTGGGCGTTCTAACTGTATGGGGACTGCCCTAGCTGGGGAAGGGAAGTGGTCACAGCCTCCGTATACAGGAAGGCTGTGATCACAGCACTTCCCCCTTCACAGAACGGAGGTCCGTGTTTACTTACACGGACCTCCGTTCTTTCACTCCGGGGGGGCCATCACGGGTCGAAGCCGCCGCACCCGCTCCCTGGCCCTCCCCGAACACAGCGAGCACGCGGGCGTGCCTCCGGCGGCGCGTGCGACCTCACAGTGCGCGTTATCGCAGCCGCCGTCGTATGACGGCGATTTGCGATAACGAACCACCTGGACGCCATCAACCTGCGGTTGGCGGTCAGCAAGTGGTTAAGGCCTCATACACACGGGCGTATTAAAAAAAATAAGCTTAACGTCGGGGCCGACATCAGGCAAAAATCGAAAACGCGATTTCGTTAGTGTTTTGCATTGGCGTTAATGAGCGTTATGTGAACGTTTTGCCGGCTCAGCGTCAAAAACGCCATAACGTTACAGCCTGGGAACGCGCAGGCCGTGGGTTCTTCTTTCAGCTCACTAACGCCAACGCCATCTACAGCTCAAAAACATTGGCGTTTTTATGGGGCCATTGAATAACATGGAGAGCTGCAAAAAACGCGGCGGTAAAAAACATCCGTGTGCATGAGGCCTTAAAGTAAACCCGCCGCAAGCCAACTGAAAATAAGATAAAAAATATATCAGCTCCTATAATACAAAAAAAAAAAAAAACAGATGTAGGGAAACTTTTACTGCAAAAGTTGTGTTGGGCTCCACCCCCTCATTTCTCTATTGGTCCATCTGGTAGCCTATCCCTTTAACCCTTTTTACATATGCTACTATGCAAATTTTGGGCCTGGAGATTAGTTAAAACCCCCAACATTATAAAGTTTTTGAAGGCAGAGGCCATGCAGAATAAAATGTTGATAGTTGCAAACTTTATATGTCACCTAATATTAAAGGATGTGTAAAGGTTTGGGTTACAAAAAAACAAACATGTCACAGAGTGGCCCCTGATCCTCCCCTTCTGGGGTCCCTCAGCGGCACTCCTGGCTCCTCCTCTTCTTCTTTCCCTCGGGGCACCCCTGCGGGCACGCTCCCGTGTCCTGATGCTGCGCCCAATGACACAGACAGCAGGACTCGGCTCCACCCCTCCCACGTCCTTGGATTTGATTGACAGCAGCGGGAGCCAATGGCTGTGTTGCTGTCAATCTATCCAATCAGGACCCAAGACAGCGGCTGGAGCTGGTGTGCTCGTCCCTGTCGCTGGAACGATCGGGCTCAGGTAAGTAAAAGGGGGGCTCTTTGGGGTAGTTGCAGTACAGGAGGCTTTTCACCTTAATGCACAAAATGTATTAAGGTGAAAAACCTCAAGGGATTAAAACCCCTTTAAGCAATGGTTTATCAAAACCACATTTTAACACAGTTAGAAAACTACACTAAAGGGGATCAGGAAGGAATTTACTTTTCCCCTGCTGGAACAAATGGAACTATGCTTCATAGCAGTGGTCTCCAAACTGCGGCCCGCGGGCCGGATGTGGCTCTTTGCTTGCCTTTGTCAGGCCCTTGAGGCACTATTCTTCCTACTGACTCCAACAATGCGGCACCATTGCTTTGACTGACACCAACAGTGGTTCACTATTCCTCCCACTGATACCAATGATGAGGCATCATTCTTCCCACTGACACCAATGATGGAGCCAGGGGCGTAACTACAGGGGTTGCAATTGCAACCAGGCCCCGTGCTCCAGGGGGCCCATGTGCCTCCCTTGTACACCTGGATAGGAGGGATGGAGGGGGTGGCATTTAGAGGAACCAATCTCCTCAATTTTCCTCCTAATGGAGGAGATTGGTTCCTCTTTATGCTGCCCCCGCCGCCCCTCCTATCCAGTTTACTTGTCTTCTGCTGTTTCCAGGGTCCCTGTGTGCTTCCCTGGCCCCCCCCACAGAGCTGCTGTCTTCCCCCCTCCTCTCTCCTGCCAGCTGCTGTAGAAGATGAGTCATGATGGAGAGATGGGAACGGGTTGGTAAATTTGTCATTTACCTGCTCCTTCCTTTTCTGAATGGAGAGAGTCAGTGATTGGTACCAATTGGTTCATTCATAACTGAAGCATAGTAAACTGTTTTTACTATACTTCCATTTCTGAATGAATGAAAGGCTCGATACACAACTATTTGTTTATTCGGTGGGACTGTAATAAAGGGACCCGCAATGGGAGTAAAGGGCCCCAGGCTCAGTGGGAAGAGGGAAGGGCCCTGGCCAGGGGTCAGGAGGGGCCCTTCATAATTTCTTGCACTGTGGCCCTGAAGGTTCTCGTTACACCTCTCGATGAGGCACTATTCCTCCCACTGACACCAATGATGGTCCACTGTTCCCACTGACCACCAAGCCTGAGACATTGTGCTCTCCCATCGATGCTGGGGCATTTCTCATCCCATTGGCCACAGTCCGGCCCTCCTAAAGTCTGGAAGGCAGGAAACTGGCCCTTTGCTTAGGAAGTTTGGAGACACCTGCTTTATAGGGTTTGTTTGCCTTCCTCTGGATCAATTGTATGTATAGGGTTTCTGCATATGGAGGTTTTTTATTTACTTATTTTATTTACTTATTTATTTCTATTGGCAAAATTAAATGGACTTGTATCTTTTTTAAACCTAACTACGTAAAGCTAATTTAGTGCACAAAAACACAACACAGTGGAACCTTGGATAATCCGTTCCAGGAGAATGCTTGCAATCCAAATCACTTGTATATCAAAGCAAGTTTCCCCATAGAAACGTAGATAATTTGTTCCACAGTGATTGCTTGTCTATGCAGTTCTGTATGTGGCCATAGGTACTGAAGCGCTGGTGTATGCAATACCGTATGTGGCCAGAGGTGTGGTGGCGCTATTGAGGCTCGGAAGCACCCAGAAACGCTCTGGAACTGTTGATACTTTCGGTATTTCCGACGGCTTCCGAGAGTCTCCGAGCCTCACCGGCGGCCCGCACCTCTGGCCACATGTGGTATTGCATGCACAGAGGCATAATCCTGCTCGTTTTTTGAGACAGCACTTGCAAACCAAGTCAGGATTTTTTTTTACTCCCGTTACTCGCAATCCAAGTTTTTTACTGTATACCCAAGTTTTCAGTAAGATAGAAAAGATAAGGTTGCATCGGGTAATTAGATTAGATCAGCGTTTCTCAACCTTTTTTCAGTCAAGGCACCCTTTAAAATTATAGACAATCTCAAGGCACCCCATCCTAAAATGTAAAAATGATTCTAATAGCTTTACATAATGCAACAACATCCACATGTAGGACACAGAACATTAGAGGTGATTTATTCTTCCAAAGCAAATACACTTTTGCACACTGGTACTGACTAGTATTCCAATGTTTCTCTTCTCCCTCAATTTCCATCCATCAGTCAGCTAATGTAAGCCCTGTGTTGAGGGAGAGAGGCAGAGGAGGGTCAAACAAGGATGCTGTGGAGGCAACAGGCATCCTCCTTATTAACTGATGATGTTGTTGGTTGTTAGGATGCCAGTATCTAGAAAGTCATAATGGTGCATAATGAAACCCATCTTTTTGTGTTACTAAAAAGCAGGCTTGATCTGCTTGCTGCCTTGTATACAATTTTTGATACATTTTTAGGCATTTTGCTAAGGCACCCCTGAAGAAACCTCAAGCCACCCTGGTTGGAAAAGGCTGGATTCGATTTTTGCCTTCTTCTGGATCAACTGTGAGTATAAAGGTTCTCTATATGGAGATTTTCTATTTGTTTATTCTATTTACAGTCAGGTCCATAAATATTGGGACATCGACACAATTCTAATCTTTTTGGCGCTATCCACCACCACAATGGATTTGAAATGAAATGAACAAGATGTGCTTTAACTGCAGACTTTCAGCTTTAATTTGAGGGTATTTACATCCAAATCAGGTGAACGGTGTAGGAATTACAACAGTTTACATATGTGCACACTTTTTAAAGGACCGAAAGTAATGGAACAATTGGCTGCTCAACTGTTCCATGGCCAGGTGTGTGTTATTCCCTCATTATCCCATTTACAAGGAGCAGATAAAAGGTCCACAGTTCATTTCAAGTGTGCTATTTGCATTTGGAACCTGTTGCTGTCAACTCTCAATATGAGATCCAAAGAGCTGTCACTATCAGTGAAGCAAGCCATCATTAGGCTGAAAAAAACAAAACAAACCCATCAGAGAGATAGCAAAAACATTAGGTGTGGCCAAATCAACTGTTTGGAACATCCTTAAAAAGAAATAAAGCACCGGTGAGCTCAGCAACACCAAAAGACCCAGAAGACCACGGAAAACAACGGTGGTGGATAACCAAAGAATTCTTTCCCTGGTGAAGAATACACCCTTCATGGCAGTTGGCCAGATCAATAACACTCTCCAGGAGGTAGGTGTATGTGTGTCAAAGTCAACAATCAAGAGAAGACTTCACCAGAGTGAATACAGAGGGTTCACCACAAGATGTAAACAATTGGTGAGCCTCAAAAACAAGAAGGCCAGATTAGAGTTTGCCAAACAACATCTAAAAAAGCCTTCACAGTTCTGGAACAACAACCTATGGACAGATGAGACCAAGATCAACTTGTACCAGAGTGATGGGAAGAGAAGAGTATGGAGAAGGAAAGGAACTGCTCATGATCCAAAGCATACCACCTCATCAGTGAAGCATGGTGGTGGTAGTGTCATGGCGTGGGCATGTATGGCTGACAATGGAATTGGTTCTCTTGTATTTATTGATGATGTGACTGCTGACAAAAGCAGCAGGATGAATTCTGAAGTGTTTTGGGCAATATTATCTGCTCATATTCAGCCAAATGCTTCAGAACTCATTGGACGGCGCTTCACAGTGCAGATGGACAATGACCAGAAGCATACTGCGAAAGCAACCAAAAAGTTTTTTAAGGGAAAGAAGTGGAATGTTATGCAATGGCCAAGTCAATCACCTGACCTGAATCCGATTGAGCATGCATTTCACTTGCTGAAGACAAAACTGAAGGGAAAATGCCCCAAGAACAAGCAGGAACTGAAGACAGTTGCAGTAGAGGCCTGGCAGAGCATCACCAGGGATGAAACCCAGCGTCTGGTGATGTCTATGCGTTCCAGACTTCAGGCTGTCATTGACTGCAAAGGATTTGCAACCAAGTATTAAAAAGTGAAAGTTTGATTTATGATTGTTAATCTGTCCCATTACTTTTGGTCCCTTAAAAAGTGGGAGACACATATACAAACTGTTGTAATTCCTACACCGTTCACCTGATTTGGATGTAAATATCCTCAAATTAAAGCTGAAAGTCTGCAGTTAAAGCACATCTTGTTCGTTTCATTTCAAATCTATTGTGGTGGTGTATAGAGCCCAAAACATTAGAATTGTGTCGATGTCCCAATATTTATGGACCTGACTGTACTTATTTTTTTACTTATTTTTTGTATTGGTTGAATTAAATTGACTTGTGTCTTTTTTCAGCCTAACTATAATGAAGCTTATTTAGTTCACAAAAGCACAATATAGCCTATTTTTCAGTAAAATATAAAAGATAAGGCTGCATCGAGTAATTATATACCAAACATGTCAAGCCTTAAAATTGCACAAAAACACAATATAACCGATTTTTCAGTAAAATATAAAAGGTAAGGTTGCGTCGAGTATTTAGATACCAAACATGTCAAGCCTTAAAATTGTAATGCCCTTACAAGTCATCAATTTGCCATGTAGAGCAAATGAATAGGTTATTTTTTGATGGCTGCCCCACCAGCTGCTCTACTTACTTTTCCCTTACCATTAAGAGAGATTTCCTCTCTCCCTGTTGGATTTTTATGTATTTTATATGATGGAAAATGTAACAGGAGGAGCTGCAACACCCGAACCTCCCAGTAGGGCAAGTTTAGAGGCTGTTGGTGTATCCAAGACAAGTAGCCGAGGGCTCACTCAGCCCATAACTTAAATATTAATTATCAATGGACTTGTCCTTTACATTATATTATGGTGAGTGTAACAGGAAGATCTGGAACACACAAAGGTGGATGGGAAAATCTGAACCTCCCACATGGACAATAACAGAATCAGGAATTATGGCAGCAAGATCACCCTGTTGGTGTATCCAAGACATATAGACATATAAGAAGCCAAGGGATCACTCATCACACCGAGATTCAAGCATAACTAAAATATGAATGTTCAATGGACTGGCCCTTTATTTTTTATTATAGAGAATGTGACAAGAAGATCCGGAACACAATAAGATGGGCAGGAACACCTAAACCCCTCAATTGGGCCAGAACAGAGTCAGAAATATTGGCAGGGAGGTCTTGCTGTTAGTACATCCAAGGCATCTAAGAAACCAAGGGCTCACTCAACCCAATAAGCTTCACCTATAACTAAATTATATTATGTAGAATGCAACAGTAAGATCCAGAGCACATAAAGATGGATGGGAACACCTGAATCCCCAAGATGGGCAAGAAATTATGGCAAGGAGGTCCCACTGTTGGTGTACCCAATGGCTCTCTCAACAAAACCAAGCTTCGCACATAACTAAAATATGAATTTTCAATGGATTGGCCCTTTATTTTCTATTATGGAGAATGTAAAAAGAATATTCAGACCACACAACGGTAGGCGGGAACACCTAAACCCCTCAGTTGGGCCTGAACAGAGTCAGGAATATTGGCAGGGAGGTCTCGCTGTTAGTGAATCCAAGACATATAAGAAACCAAGGGCTCACTCAGCTCAATAAGCATCACCCATAACCTGAAGTATGAATTTTCAATGGACTGACTGTTATTTTATATTATGTTGAATGTGGCAGGAAAATCCAGAACAAATAAAGATGGATGGGAACACCTGAACCTCCCAGCTGGGGAAGAACAGAGACAGAGATTATGGCAGGAAGATCTCCCTGTTCGTGTATCCAAGACATATAAGAAGCCAAGGGCTCACTCAGCCCATCAAGCTGAACCCATAGCTAACATATGAATTTTCAATGAACTGCCCATTTATTTTATATGATGGAGAATAAAACAAGAGTATCCAAAACATACAAAGGTGCTTAGGAACACTTGGAGAATGTAACAGGAAGATCCAGATCACACAGAAGAAGGTGGGAACACCTGAACTTCCCAGTTTGGTAAGAACAGAGTCAGGAATTAGGGCAGGGAGGTCTCGTTGTTGATGAATCCAAGACATATGAGAAGCTAGGGGCTCACCCATAGCTAAAATATGAATTTTCAGTGGACTATCCCTTTATTTTATATTATATAAAAGGTAACAGGAAGACCCGGAACATCTAAAGATGGGCAGGAACACCTGAACCTTCCATTTGGGCAAGAACGCAGTCATAGATTATGGTAGATAGTTCTCCCTGTTGGTGTATCGTAGACGTATAAAAAACCAAAGGGCTCACTCAGTTAACCGAGCTGAACCCATAACTAAAATATGAATTTTCAATAGACTGACCATTTATTTTATATGGTGGAGAATATAACAAGAGGATCCAAAACACACAATGGTGGCCAAGGACACCTGAATTTCCCAGCTGGATAAGAATAGAGTTGCGAAGGTAGGAAGATCTTTCTGTTGGTGTATCCAACACATAGGCTGCTTCTACTTACATTCCCCTGACCATTAAGCTTAGTTTCCACTCTCCCTGCTAGATTTTTAATTATTTTATATGAAGGAGAATGTAACAGGATGAGTCAAAACACCTGAACCTCCCAGGTGGGCCAGAACAGAATGAGGATTTATGGTAGGGAGGTCTCACCATTGGTGTATCCAAGACATATAAGGAGTCAAGAGCTCAATCAGTCCACCAAGCCTCAATGGACTGACCCTTTATTTTATATTATGGAGCATGTAACAGGGGGATCTGGAATGCACAAGGGTAGACGGGAACGACTTAACCTCCCAATTGGGCAAGAACAGACGCAGGAATTATGGATGATAGATCTTGCTGTTGGTGTATCCAAGACATATAGACCTATAAGAAGCTAAAGGCTCACTCAGCCCACCCATAACTAAAATAGGAATTTTCAGTGGACTGGCCCTTTAAATAGACAGAATCCCCCATTGACACCTGACGAATTAAAACTAAAACTTACACTTTATACTATATAGAATAGGATAAGATTACTATGATTACTACTATAGACTATTTTATACCCAAATTCTAATTCCTGCTATCTCAGGGCAATTTTTAAATGACCTTTTAAATTATTATTACTAAAACTTATTTTTATTATATTATGTTGTTTCTAAAAATTGCACCTTTATATTTCAATTTTGAAAAAAAAATGTAAAATTATACCCTAATTCAAATTTTTGCTATCTCAAGGCACCTTTAATTGGGTGTTTAGAAATGTTTAAAATAATAATTATATTGATTTTTATGTTATTATTAAGCCTTGTTAAAACGGGGTATTTTAATTTTTGAATATTAAAAAAAATAATTATAATGATCATAATATTTATTATTATTACTATTATTTTATTTATTATTATTATAATCATATTTTTTTTTTTACAAAAGGGAAACATTTGTTATAAAATTCTCCAATCTATTTCTGAGGAACAGATGTGTTGTTTGAAGCTTAAGTGATTCTGGATCTCCTTGCGGATTACTTTGCAAATTCAGGTCTATATTTCTCTGAATTCCCCATAGGCTGAAACAATTACAAACTGTGTACATGTTCCAGAGCGGCAAAATAAGGAATTGGGATAAATTAGAGGTTTGTTTTTTGCAGCCAGTCCCTTTTCGTCCCCCCCTGCCCCCACACCTCTCTGTGTACGGCCAATTATGCTCCTTTTCTGTGAAAAAATATGTACGACTGCCGCACTGAAGCCTTAATGACTTATGCAATCAGGGGAGCACTAACAAGAAACAATGCTCAATAAAAAAGAGAAAGATACCTAGAAAATAAAATTCACATAATTACATATATTTCCAATTCGGTTAAAAAACCTCCCAGGATGAGAAGGTTGAAGCTGCGCTCGTTTAATCGGTTATTGCTCGTGATCCTGAGCAAAAAATAAAATAAAAATACATTTAACTGGAATAAAAATTCAGAGGCGGATAGGGCCAAGGTTAAAGATGCTGAACGTTGTTTGGTGTGAAAGCTAATGAGAGCGGTCGCTGTCAATTTGCAGCATAAATATTTGTTGATGGTTATGTATAGAGGGGGCTGGAAAAGTGGAAAAAATAATGCTGGACCCGTAGAGTCATCTCAATGGTATTGCGATCTTAACCACTTGCCGACCGGCTGCCGTGGATAGCCGGCAAAGTGGATCGATATCGCGAAACGCCGTCGCCTGACGGCGGCCGGGAGATCACAGATTGCAAGCACACGCCGCCGGAGGCGTGCTCACACGTTCACTGTGTTCTGGGGGAGCCAGGAAGCGGGTAGGGCGGACTCAATGTCCGCCGGTTACCCTCGATCACTCCCCCCGCAGTGACAGAACGGAGGTCCATGTATGTCAACACACGGATCTCCGTCCAGACAGGGGAAGGCATGTGATCACACCCCTCCCCCAGCCAGCCCAGCCCCCATACAGTTAGAACACACACAGGGAACACAGTTAACCCTTAGAGCGCCCCCTGCAGTTTAACCCCTTCCCTGCCCGTGACATTTACACAGTAATCAGTGCATTTTCATAGCAATGATCGCTGTATAAATGTCAATGGTCCCAAAAAAGTGTCAAAATGGTCAGACATGTCCGCCGCAATATCACAGTCCGGATAAAAATCGCAGATCGCCGCCATTACTAGTAAAAAAAATAAAATAAAAACCCATAAATTAACTCTCATCATTCGTAAACCCGGCAACTTTTGCGCAAACCAAACAATAAACACAGATTGCGATTTCTTTTTACCAAAAATATTAGGCAGAATATAAATCGGCCAAAACTGATGAAAAAAATATTTTTTTTGGATATGTATTATAGCAAAAAGTAAGAAATAGTGTTTTTTTTTTGCAAAATTGTCGCTCTCTTTTTGTTTATAGCGGTGATCAGAAATGACGCAGAGGGGATCAAATACCACCAAAAGAAAGCTCTATTTGTGGGAAAAAAAGGACGCAAATTTTGTTTGGGTACAACGCCGCACGACCGCACAATTGTCAGTTAAAACGACACAGTGCTGAATCGCAAAATGTGCTCTGGTCCTAAAGGGGGAGCTCCTTCCGGGGCTGAAGTGGTTAAAGTATTGATGTTGATGTAAAGCCTCTAGTTCCCAGGCAGGCAGCTTCTACACTCCAGAAGCTGTCACTCAAGCCTTGATGAAGGGGGCATTCATGGAACCCCAAAACACGTTGACTACCCTTTGGATTGCCGCCTTGACTTTTCTAGAAATAACGTTTTACCTGGACCTCTTAGCAGTGGTGTGGGGTTTCAATTTTTATTTGTGTCAGGAAGAGGACCATTTTATTACATCGGGCCTTAGACCTCCCAATGAAACTGTCCATGTGCCTGTTACCTTTGGTGTTTGTTACAATGCCTAAATATTAGACATGTGCGGTTCGTTTAGTTCCTAAAATTCAGATGAATTTTCAGTAATTCGGGAATGCAAGTGCATCCATTTTCGAATTGAATTTTGAATTTCAGAAGACAATAAAATAGAATAGAAAATGAAGAAATAGAATGGAATAGAATAGAAAAAAACAATAGAATAGAGTAAACTAGAAAGAATATAACCAACTTCCAGAATTCAAATTTCGAATAGAATAAATTTTAATAAGATAGAAAAGAATTGAACAGAAAAGAATAGAATTGATAATGCAATAATAGAACAGAATAGAATAGAAAAAAACAATAGAATAGAATAAAATAGAAAGATTATAATCTCCTTTGAAAATCTGAATTTCAAATAGAATAAATTTGAATTCAAATAGAATAAAAAAGAATAGATTAGAATAGAAAATAAAAGAATAGAAAAGAAAAAAATAGAATAAAATAGAATGAATATTACCATCTTCCAGAATTTGAATTTTGAATAGAATACATTTGAATTTGAGCAGCATAGAAAAGAATAGAAAAAAAAAAAAAAGAATTGAAAATGAAATAATAGGAAATAATAGAATAGAAAAACAATAGAATAGAATTGAATAAAAAAAAAAGAAAGTAACCTTCTTCCCAAATTCGAGTTTCAAATAGAATAAATTTGATTCAGAATGGATTTTGAATGGAGTTTAAATTGATTTGAATTTTACGAATTTGGTTGAACTGAGATTGGAAGAAAGAAAACTAATTCCGAAAACTATTTAAATAAACTTAACAAATTTAAGCAAACTAATTTATGTAAATAAAGAATCGATTTGAACCTGAATAAACAAAATGAATTCTGAAAGCAAATGTACAAAACAAACTTAAAGAGGTTGTAAACCTCCAAAAAATCCCCTGCAAGACAAAGACATAATGAGCTAGTATGCATCGCACCCCGATGACAAGGCCGACATCTTTCCCGGAGTTACTTCTGGCTACGCGGGCTCCGGCCCTGTGACTGGCTGGAGCCGCTATGACGTCACTCCAGCGCATGAACGGTCACGGCACATGTCTACTAAATAGCCTCACATAACTAAATATCCTTTTTCATTTAAACCCCCCTCTTCCTAGAAGAAGTCCCATGTGGCGGCGCCATCTTATGATTGTATGTCATGGCGAGCCGGCTGTCTCCTTCTGGCACTTTGGGCTGGCCACCAATTTCATGGCACCAGATCTCACACAAACGCAGATAAAGATCTAGTGCTGTGTCATTTATTTATATATCGCCATGCCAAGAGCCAGATATGGTGGAAATGTATAGGTGGTGGAAAACAATGCCTCCTGAGATATCTGATGTAGGTATCTCAGGAGGCATTGGGAGAGCAATGTACAAGTCACCCTTACCTAAGCAAGAAATGAGGAAGTGGGGGGGGGGGGGGGGGC
>BLSH010406495.1:1378379-1389628 GCA_018402905.1 Glandirana rugosa
AACGGAAGATCTACGTTCCTCCACGAATTTCTCTCTAACCTAGGTATTTGCACACAAGACCTTGTGAATAACACATAGGTAATGACAATACAACCTAATTGTGATATTACAGTTTTAATAACCCTGCGGACGGAAATGTGCGTGTACTTGTAAATTACCGTAGGGTCAGAATCAGACATCCCAAGTTATAACTCAACCGGGTGGGAAACCTCCTAAACCTTGTGGACAGCCTTCCCAGAAGAGTTGAAGCTGTTATAGCTGCAAAGGGTGGGCCAACTCAATATTGAACCCTACAGACTAAGACTGGGATGCCATTAAATGTTCATGTGCGTGTAAAGGCAGGCGTCCCAATAATTTTGACATTATAGTGTTAATCCAACATAACAGTAATGGATACACAATAAGTGTTCCAGAACACACGTTTATGGATCCAATCTCTCTTTAAGCACCTCCTTGCATCTAGAAGGCAAACGTATATCCACTCCATTCCTCCTTTGGAGTGGGTTGAAGGTTGTGCCATTGTGGTCTCCTCATAACTGAAGAGCAAACATTGCATATTTCCTTGTAAATTAAAGACGGGATATAATGTCACACTTGGGACCAGAAGGTTGATATAATTGAGCAGAGTCGGGCAAAAGCCTTTAGAAACCAGGTAGCAAATGTTCCTTAAAAATTAAATCTGGTGCCAAACTTTTGAGGTTTTTCTTTAGTTATGGTTAGAGTTGATCGAACCCCTGGATGTTCGGGTTCGGTGGGTTCGGCCGAACTTCGGGAAAAAGTCCGGGTTCAGTACCGAACTTGACCCGAGCTTTACCCCGAACCCCATTGAATTCAATGGGGACCCGAACTTTTCGGCACAAAAATGACTGTAAAAAAGTCCTGGAAAGTGCTAGAGGGCTGCAAAATGATTTTAGAACAATAATCTGTCCCTTACAGCAACAGCAGGAACCTGACCCTATAGGAGTAGGCAATGATTTTAGAACAATAATCTGTCCCTTACAGCAACAGCAGGAACCTGACCCTATAGAACTAGGAGATGATTTTAGAACAATAATCTGTCCCTCTAAGCAGTAGACTCTACCTAGTCCAGTCAGATCGTTCTGTAATGCAGGATGAGATCTGCAATCTGTCCCTAAAAGCAGTTGTAGTAGCAATCTCTACCTATCTATCTATCTGCAATCTGTCCCTCACAGCACCAACAGCATCATCTCCCTACACTACCCAGAGAGCATGTGACATGCAGCACTGTGACTCCAGCTTATAAAGAGGCTGGGTCACATGATGCACTGGCCAATCACAGCCATGCCATTAGTAGGCATGGCTGTGATGGCTTCTAAGGGAAAACCAGTGAAACGCTTGTTGATTGGCTGCCCTGCAGCTATTCAACATGCGTGATCAACTACCAGAACCCAGAACTCGAACCCAAGCTTTTTTTCAAATGTCCGGGTTCAGGTCCGGGTCACGGACACCCCAAAGTTTGGTATGAACCCGAACTTTACAGTTCGGGTTCGCTCAACTCTAGTTATGGTCAATGAAGCTGGCTTCTTAAAAAATTCTCTTGGCTCCTGGACTGGATGGACTCGCTCCCGGAATTCCATATTTATTTCCTGTAATAGAACATGCCCAAAGTCAACGGGGTTGATTTCCTAAAGGTAAAACGACTCTTCACTTTGCAAGGGAAGTTGCATTTTGCAATCAACCTGAGTGGGTTAAGATGGGCCGTGAGTGATTGCAGTTTGGACTTTCTGACTCTTGAGTGCATACTTCTTCCGGGTCAGGGATATAGACAGTGCCGAGGCCAGAAGTCAAAATATTAGACAGGCAACCAACATTCTCTACACAGCAGTCCTGAACTGGAAGATAAAATATCATCATTAGTGTAAGGCACAGCTCGACGCCTAGGATCAGGGCAGCCATCAGAAATTTTGGGGCCCCTTACACAGCTTTAGACCTGGGCCCCCCCCTCCTTCTGACCACCAACATTCCCCAGGGCCCGCCCACTGGCCATTCCACCACATCTGCCCACTGGCCATTCCACCACATCTGCCCACTGGCCAGGGGTGCACACATGTTGCAGCCGCAGTAGGAATTATACACCCTGTCACACTTACCAGGTGTAGCCTGCCAAGCATGACCCAGTGAAGTATGCAATGCATACCCGTATTTTGTTGTCCCCAGCAGGGCCGGCTCTACCACTAGGCGGAGTAGGCGGCCGCTTAGGGCGCACTGCAGCCTAGGGGCACCTGGCTACTGTTGATCTGTCACTGGTTGCTCTGCATTGATTCATGTAAAAGCTGAGATAATGAGATTGTATTATCACATGCCATTTGCAAATGTATATAGAAATAGTGACTGATCTGCCAAATACCCCCCCTCCGCCCCCCCCCCCCCCCATGAGGCTGTATTTGATGGGCACAGGCGAAGCTGTATTTGATGGGCACAGGCGAAGCTGTATTTGATGGGCACAGGCGAAGCTGTATATGATGGACACAGGTGATGCTGTATTGATTGGCGCTGGTGAAGCTGTACTTGATGGGCACTGGGGAGGCTGCATTTGATTGGCGCTGATCAGGCTGGGCAGGGAAAAGGGAGTGGAGTCAGGGGTGGAGCTAAGAGGGGCGGCACAATGAGGTTTCGCCTAGGGTGCCAAAAATCTTTGCAGCAGCCCTGGTCCCCAGGTCTTACAAATCAACGCTGTAGTTCCTGGCTAGGCAGCACCAGGACTGAACCTTTGGAACAAGGAAGAGTACCTGAAGTTCCGAGACTGGCTAGGCAGTAGACGTTTGGTTGCAGAATCCTGGCACAGTCTAAGATCAGGGCAGGTAGGGAGCAAATGTAGCTATCAATGATAGGTGATGCCATCACAAGCACAGAGGCACAGGGTGAAGAGGACCAATCCAGCTAGGGGGCGTGTGGCCAGGCTCTTTACTCTGCAGCTGATACCTGCATCTAGGAGTCTAAGAAGACTCATTGACCTGCAACCAATGGCTGCCTAACAGTCACCAATCAGTCTCTGATTCCATGCAGAGGTGCTGAGAGAGAACTGCTGACTGGAGGGGAGCGAGCAGAGTGATGACCCCATCAGGGTTCTGATATTCCTTCTTGTCCAATCAGCAAGTGAGGGGAGTGTTCTTGACCACGGTCTACTACTTCTACAGTGGAGGTCAGAGATCTAACTGTGCTAACTTATCCCTTGGAAGTTCTGTACTGTTCCCCTTTTTCTTTCTTCCACTCTTCACAGCAGCCATCCTCAACCAGGGTTTTGTGGATCCCTAGGCTTCCTCATAAAGTTGTATGGGGTTCCTTGAGCTTTGAGAGACCCCCCATCTGGTGGTGCATGCATAATTCCAGAGCCAATGCCACTTGGCAAAGCCCTGACACCAATGATCTTTTCAAAGGTGGCATTCTGACCACCACTGTGAGGGTTGCAGTTCCTGCTGACCACCAATGTAAGTGGCATTTTGTCATTGAACTCTGATGAATTGGTTCCCGGAGACTTTAACATAGGCAGGGCTTTTATGTTTAGAGGACAGGGGCAATAACTCCCCCCTTCTGAGTCACCCTTTGTCCCTGCCCGCTACCCACCTCAGAGCACCGTCCCTTGGTTCCACCTTCTAGTCACCTGCCAGTACTGCTCCTTTTGGAGAATATACAACCAATATCATTTTGTGGTGCTAAGTAATTTCTATGGGACTTGTTAATTATAACAAGAAAAGCAGTAAAATGCCTGTTGCCAGCAATAATTCCCCCCCCCCCCCAGCATCAATAGATCCCCACCAACAATAATAGATTTTTCTCAACAACAATGGACCCCCACAGCAACAATAGGCCCAACGCCAACATATCCTCCTCACAACAATAGCCCCTCCAGCAACAATGGACACCATGCAACAAAATAGCACCCCAGCAACAGTAGACCCCTGGCAGCAACAATAGACCCACCACCAACATATCCTTCTCACAACAATAGACCACTCCAGCAACAGTGGACACCCTGCAACAAAATACCACCCCAGCAACAGTAGAACCACACAGCACCAATAGACCCACCAACAACATATCCTCCTCACAACAATAGACCCCTCCAGCAGCAATGAACACCCTGCAACAAAATACCACCCCAGCAACAGTAGAACCCCACAGCACCAATAGACCCAACGCCAACATATCCTCCTCACAACAATAGCCCCTCCAGCAACAATAGACACCCTGAAACAAAATACCACCCCAGCAACAGTAGACCCCTGGCAGCAACAATAGATCCACCACCAACATATCCTTCTCACAACAATAGACCACTCCAGCAACAATGGACACCCTGCAACAAAATACCACCCCAGCAACAGTAGAACCCCACAGCACCAATAGACCCACCACCAACATATCCTCCTCACAACAATAGACCCCTCCAGCAACAATGAACACCCTGCAACAAAATACCACCCCAACAACAGTATAACCCTGTTAGCAACATATCTCCCAGCAGCCAGCACCCACAGTAGACATGTGTGGTTGGTTTCGTTCCAAATTTTTGTTTTTCGGAAATGCGGATGTATCCAAATTTCGGAATTACAATAGTACCGAATTTAAATGTATCCGAAATAACGGGAAAAAAATTTGGATGAAATAATAATTTACGAATTGTTTTCGAATTAGAAAAATCCTAAAGTTTGAATCGTTTTTCAATTTCCAAAGAGAACAAAATATAATAGAAAAGAAAGGGACAGAACAGAAAAAAACAAAAGAATAGAATACAACAGCTCTGTTTCACTCCACCACATTCTATTCTTTCATTTACTGTTATATTCCCCTCTATTGTATTCTATCTTTTTCCATTCTATTCCTCCACTTTCCACTTCACCCCCCATTCTCCTTGGAAATTGGAAAACAATTCGAATCCAAAAAGGATTTGAGTTCGAAAACTTTTTGAATTCGAAAACTATTCCAAATCTTTTCCAAATGGATTTGAAAACTTTTCAAACCGATTTGAAAACGAAAGAACGAAATGAATTCCGAAAACGAATTAAACAAATCTAAATAAACAAATGTATGTAAATAATTAATCGAAACAAAACTAAACTAATGTCTGCACATGTCTATAGACCTCTCCCTCAACAGTAGATCCCTACCAGCAACAATTGACCCCCCCCCCAGTAACATAAAACCCCCATGCAACAATAGATCCCCTCCAGTGACAATAAATCCCCTAGCGGCCAGCATCAATAGACCCTCCTGCACCCCTTTCCATCAGGGCCATCTTTAACCATCTTTTGTGGGCCCCAAAGCAGCTGCCCCTTGAGCCCGTAAATAGTTGATAAGTGGATTCTGGAGGGGCCTAAGAAAATGTTTGCCCAGGGTCCAATCAATATTAAAGACGGCCCTGCTTCCCATTACATACATTCAGTAGATGAAGGTGCTGATACTTCACTGAATAAATGCCCTGGTTTTAGGGGTTCCTTTGGGGTAAAAAGGGGACTTGGAGTTCTGCTGGAAACCTTCAGTGTCTGTTGGCTGATAAAGTTATTTGAAGCTGTGGCAGTTGTATCTGAGAAAGTGTCTCTCTTGTAAATAGCGTAAGCGTAAGATCTGAAGGACGGTCAGGGCTTGTGTGTGGCCTGATGGGACCCCAGTTTCTTGGATATCAGGCCTCGGAGTTGGGATCATTTCAGCTTCAAAGGCCAAACAATTCATTTATTATATTAAAAGGTCTAAATGTCCCACAACAACCATAGGAACCAATATGAGTGAATATATTTGAAGCATTGACTGCATTAGAATTCTGTCGGTAAGCGCACCATGTATCATCAATATTGATTTTACCATTGCCTTACCAAGTCCCCATGGCTCCTAACAATATTGTGATTTTTGCATCCTTTTAGGATGAATGCCTAATTACCCCGCAGAATCCCCTTTTCTTATCATATAGAGGTAAACAAAAACCAGCAAGTATATCCAGCCAGGCGGTTCAAATTGCAAACCCCGAAAAGAGTACCTGTCAGAGAGCAAATCAACAAACCCAGCTGAGGAGATGAACGGCCCAGGGAATCGCTCTCTGCCTTTTAACCACTTCAGCCCCGGAAGGATTTCCCACGTTAGGACCAGAGCCCTTTTTTGCGATTGGGCATTGCGCCGCTATAACTGACAATTGCGCGGTCGTGCGACGTTGTACCCAAATCAAATTGGCGTCCTTTTTTCCCCACAAATAGAGCTTTCTTTTGGTGGTATTTGATCACCGCTGCGTAGGGTTGCCACCTCATCCCCTTAAACCCGAACACATATGAATTACACAGGTCCTGTGGCTAATTTAATGCAGAAAAGGCACCATGTGAGTTTAATTATCACCTTAATCAGCCACAGAACCTGTGGAATTCATATGTGTTCGGGTTTAAAGGGATGAGGTGGCAACCCTACCGCTGCGTCATTTCTGATCGCCGCTATAAACAAAAAGTGACAATTTTGCAAAAAAAAACCAATATCTCTTACTCTTTGCTAAAATACAAATCCAAAAAAAAAAAAAAAAAAAAAACAAATTTCTCCTACGTTCACTGACAGATGCAGCTCTTCATGAGGTGTGGGGGTTTATGCTCGTCCCACTAGGAGTTAACTAGGCAGGGAAAAGAACAGCTGGCCCCTCCCGCGGGGCCATCCTCTCTTCCCACATAAACCCTCCACATAGCATAGCTCATCAGTTTCAATGCCTAGTTTGCATAGGAGTTGACCTGGCTCCCTTAGGGGATTTGTGGTCTGGATTGTGATCGCTTTTTTACTTTTATTTTTATTCTTATTTCTCTTTACTTTTTTACTACTACTTCTATCAAGCAACAAAGTCTGCAATCAAGAAGCCGGCTGGGGCATAGAGAGTCGCTCGGACTCCGTACTCTCCCCGGCCTGGCTGACCGATGCGAGCCAGTCCCGCGGTATGGGGACCGACCGCATCATGCCCGTTCCATGTGGGCGGCCTGGGTGACCCCCATCTGTGCCCAAGTCCAGTTCGGGCGTTTTCTTCGGCCGGCAGCATCCCGCCCAGGCAGGGGCGGAAGGTCTGCAAACGGGTGGCTACCCGCTGCGCCCGACAGGAGTGGTGAGTGAGAGTTCCTCCCTCCCCCCATTTCAGGGGTGGAGGGGGGACCGACGCCGTCCGTGACGATTTAGGGTAGCCACTGGGTAGGGCGCCATGGGGCCCTTTCCACACCCCCTCCCCCCGCCGCACCCGATCGTTCATGACACTTTTATGGGGTCCTTGCCACCATGCGGCGATCCGCCGCCATTTTGCGGTGGACCGCCACATTTTCCCGTAGCCGCGGACATACTGGGCAGATGGAGCCTTCCCTCTGGCACTCAGAGCGGCCATTTACGGTAGTGCACGTTCCCTGCAGGTGATTTCGGCCTCTAGAGTTTACTCGGCGGCCATATTGGAGTACCCTGCTGCTGTAAAAAACATGTTGCAGACTTTTTAACTTTCTATTTGGAACGGTGTGTGTGTTCCTGACGGCGCAGCTCTTCTGATGATCCTCTTTGCAGGCAGTAAACAGCAAGTATAGCTGGGCTCTCCTGTGGGTGCTGGTGGCTGCGGGTGCAGTCCTCCTGGGTGTCCCTGGTGCTCTGTGGGGCGGTGGTGTGCGGCTGTGTGGGGGTGCCTTAAAGCTAGTATTCACCTGCATTTTGCTGAAGGTGTTTTTTGGGGGAAAACAACAATGGCAGACTATCCCGCTGGGACCGCTGAGGAGGATTCAGCGGCAGCGCAAACTGCGCAAGGGGCCTTTTTGGACGAGCTGCGGGCGGTCTTCAGTGATGTCGCCCAGCAGGTCCCTAGGAAGTGTCCTCCACCCCCCTGTTCTTCTGGGGAGGACTCTGATCCGGAAGTGGCCTCGGGGGTCACAGGGATCCCAGTGGACCTCTCTGATGGTGAACTGGGTCCCTCGGACGGAGAGGAGGACCAAGGGGCAGCAGCTGCGCGTGAAAAGGCCCTGGTATCCGCCATTATCACTGGTATTCGCACTACACTGCGACTGAACCAGGATGGCGAATCGCAGACTTCTGCGTATGTGTGTGGGTCCACCAGGCCCCCCAGGGCCCCTAAGGCTTACCCCTATTATCAATTTTTTGATCATCTGATCTATCATGAGTGGCAGCGTCCGCAACAGTCTTTTTCACTGTCAAAACGCTTTGCCACTCGCTATCCCTTTGAGAAAAGCTTTTTGTAGAAATGGGAGTCGCCTGTGGTGGACCCACTGATAGCCCGCCTGAATAAGGCGACGACCATTCCCCTTCCTTTAGGGACCCGGCTGACAGGCAAACAGAGGCGGTGTTAAAAGCTCTCTTTCTGGTAGCAGGCTCAGCTCTGCGGCCGGCCTTGGCGTCTGCCATGGCGGCGCAAAATATCTGGCTGAGCGTATGGCGGAGCTCCAGAATGATCTGGATTGCGGCCGCCTGATGGATGTGCCGCAGAGAGATGATTTTTTACATCAAGGTATCAAGTACCTCTGTGACGCGGCCGTGGATCTACTGCCTATGTTGTCTAGAATGGCGTTTTTGCCGTCATCCTCAGATCTCTGGTTACGTTCATGGTCCGGAGACCATGCGTCCAAAAAAGGCCTCGCAGATCTCCCCTTTCAGGGTGGACGTCTATTCGGCCCACAACTGGATGAGATCATTAAGGATTTCACAGGAGGTAAGAGCACTTTCCTCCCAGAGCCCCGGAGGCGTGAGTTTCGCCGTTGACAGGGGCCCCCTCCCTCGGGTCAGAAGAGGTTTTTTGGCACCACGGGCGCAGCGGGCAAAGGGACCCAATCTGGTAAGGCCGATGCAGGGGCCGGTAAACGGCAGTGGCAGCGAAAAACCGAAAAGGCGGAGGACAAGCCCTCCTCCGTCTGATGGGCTGCCCCCACCGGGGCTTCGGGTGGGGGGACGTCTTCTGGGGTTCACAGACTGGTGGCTTGCTCGCATTTCTGACCGGTGGGTCCAGGAAGTAGTGTCCACCGGGTACAGGATAGAGTTCAACGCTCTACCCCCGACACGTTCTTCCCATCGAACTTAGGGCTCCCGCAGGCACGCCAGGAGGCCCTCTTCGGGGCTGTTCAAGCACTCTCGGACCAAGGGGTGATTGTGCCAGTGCCTCCAGCGGAGAGGTTTTGAGGTTTCTACTCAAACCTGTTCGTGGTCCCCAAAAAAGGGGGGGGGGGGAGGGGGTCTGGCCAGTACTGGACCTGAAGGCCCTGAACCGGTATGTGAAGGCGCGAAAATTCCGGATGGAATCAATCCGCTCGGTTGTGGCCGCCCTCCATCAGGGGGAATTCCTGGCGTCTCTGGACATCAGGGATGCGTATCTCCATGTTCCTATTTGTCCACGGCATCAGCGTTTCCTTCGCTTTGCAGAGAGGGACCTCCATTATCAATTTGTATCACTCCCTTTCGGTCTGGCCTCAGCCCCTTGAGTTTTCACGAAACTGGTAGCTCCGGTAGTAGCCTACCTCGACAACCTGCTCCTGTGAGCGGAGTCCGCCTCGGCTCTGGTTGAGAATGTGAGAATCACCATGACCTCGCTGCAGGACTTGGTTGCTCAACCTGCAAAAGTCGACGGTGTCTCCATCCTGTCGCTTGGAGTATCTGGGTCTGATTCTGGACACAGAGCAGGCGAAGGTGTTCCTTCCTCCGGCCAAGTTGCTGTCGCTGCAGTCTGCGGTGTGAACCCTCCTGTCACACCGACGGTCTTCATTACAATTCTGTATGCGGGTGCTGGGGTTCATGGTCTCGACTTTCGAGGCGATACCTTACGCCCAGAGTCACACTCGACTTCTCCAGCGAGCGATTCTGTCTCAGTGGGACAGGTCTCCTCGGTCCTTGGACCTTCTGATCCGCCTGAACTCCCAGACCAGGGCATCTCTGACCTGGTGGCTTCGGGACTCGGCGTTGACTCAGGGGAAGTCGTTCCTGCCCCTTCAGTGGGTGATCATCACCACGGATGCCAGCCTTTTAGACTGGGGCAGGATCCTCGGGCAGCTATCTGCCCAGGGCCGTTGGTCGGCGCAGGAAGCTCACCCCCCCATGAATGTGAGAGCGATCAGATTATGCCTATCTCACTGGACAGTGAGGTTGCAGGGTCGTCCAATTCAGATTCAGTCGGACAATGCCACAGCAGTGGCATATGTGAACCATCAGGGCGGCACGAGGAGTCCAGCAGCTGCGGCAGAGGCAGCTCTGATACTGCGTTCCGGCAATCTCCGCCATTTACATTCCAGGCGTGGAAAACTGGCAGGCGGACTTTCTCAGTCGCCAGACGCTGGACCAGGGAGAGTGGTCTCTCCATCCGGAGGTATTCACCCAGATTTGCCGCAGATGGGGGACGCCGGACGTGGATCTCATGGCGTCTCGGTTCAATCACAAGGTGAAGACTTTTGTGTCCAGAACGAAGGATCCGCTGGCAGTGGCCACGGACGCTCTGGTGGCCCCCTGGGGCCGCTATCACCTTCTGTACGCCTTCCCTCCGATAAAACTTCTACCGCAATTGATACATAGGGTAGTAGCGGAGGGAATACCAATAATCCTGGTGGCTCCAGATTGGCCTTGGCGCACCTGGTACGCCGACGTGGTGCGAATGGTGGTGGACCTTCCCTGGCGGCTCCCGTTGCGAGACAAAATTACAAAAAAGTAAATATATATATATATATAAATATATATATTTAAAAATATATATATATTTTTTTTTTTTGAATAGGGGTATTTTTAAAAAAATTAAACCTATCCCTAATACATTTACATATTGTAGGCCTGATGGTTTTATATATACATATATATATATATATATTATTTTTTTTGAATAGGGGTATTTAAATAATAATAAAAACAAAAACTATCCCCAATAAATGTACATATTATAGGTCTGATGGTTTTATACATATATATATATATATATATATATATATATATATATATATATATTATGTATATATATATAAATACAATTTTTTTTTTTTGAATAGGGGTATTTGAATAAAAATAAAACCTTATGGAACAAAAAAAAAATAAATAAATAAAACCTATCCCTAATAAATTTACATATTGTAGATATGTCTGATGGTTTTTATATATATATATATGTATATATATATATATTTTTTTTTTGAATAGAGGTATTTGAAGAGAAATAAAAACTACCCCTAATAAATTTACATATTGTAGGTCTCATAGTTTTATACATTGGTATATATATATATATATATATATATATATATATATTTTTTTTTTTTTTT
>BLSH010406495.1:1389638-1403641 GCA_018402905.1 Glandirana rugosa
AAATTTCTTTTTTACTTTTTTTTATATAATATATATATATATAATTATATATTTTTTTTCATTTTTTCTTTAAAAAGGGGTATTTGAATAAAAATAAAACCCACAATTTTCATTTGTGTTTTTTTTTTTTTTTAATCTCTCTTTGATAGCAACTCGTGGATGGCCTGGAGTGGTCGGTTGTATTTTTAGCAAGAGCCTGAGAGTGGGAGCCATATCAATCAATGTCGAGCTAATGGGCTCAGATTACAGGCAGGGATACTATTAATATTAATGGTGTTTGCTAAGCCGCACTGGAGAGGCATCAACATGCATGAGAGAGGCACTCCGCTTCCAGATGTAATCAAGTCTCATTTACATGTTTTAAATATCATCAATAAAAGATAGCAAGCTCTTCCTTTGGCCACCGTATGTAACAAACGGGCAGGGGATTGGTCCGCTTTGACTTCCCTGTGACCCGGAGCCAATTTAAGGCCAACTCCAGCCAAGCAAGCTAAATGCACGGCTGAAATGCATACAGAGGGTGGACAAAATATATAAAAAATAAATGTAATAAAAATTGAGTGAACTAGAACGTTATTAAATGGCATGTACAAACAGCTTGGGAAAGGTAAATCATAGGAGGGCGTTCTCCTCTTAGCGCAGTGCGTCCGCGGTGTAAGAGGCGGCCGATTGATTTGTGAGATTTCAAAAGCAACACAAGGCACCTAACAGAGTCCCGCAGAGGTCAGACAGTCATTGCCCAGCTTGAAGTGCTCTGGCACAGGGAAAAGCGGGACGATTTCTGTAAAATTGGTTAGGCTGCGAAATTTTGAAATTGACAAAAATATCACGGAAGTGAAAGCTCTCAATTTTGCATGGCGGGCTACTTGGGGAGGATTTGCTGAAGAAAAAAAAAAAAGTGTATTTATTTTTTAGTTTAGGCCCCTTTCACACTTGTGCGACCCGATTTTACCACAATTTTTTGCCGCGATTTTTGTTGCGATTTTACCTCGATTTTTTTTTATTTTTATTGATTTTGAAAAATTAGGATTAACAATATCCATAGATAATACAGTATACAGTAATACATTGTTATTAACCACTTCCCGACCGCGCGCCGTGTTTTCACGGCGGCAGTCGGGATGCTGAGCGCGAATCGCCGTAAAAAGGCGGCGATATGCGATCAGCCACTAGGGGGCGCGCGCCGCAATCCTGAGGAGTGTGCCCGCGGCTCGGGAGGACCTAATGTCCGCCGGTGTGCCGCGATGATCGGCCACAGGGAAAGAACGGGGAACCGGCGATGTAAACACGGCGGTTCCCCGCTCTGTTAGTAGGGGCATGAGAGATCTACTGATCCCTGTCACTGGGATCAGTTAGATCTCTCATGCCCATGGTAGCCCAACCCCCCCACAATAAGAACACACCCAGGGAACACGATTAACCCCTAGCTCTCCCCCCAGGTTAACCCCTTCACTGCCAATAACATTTATACAGTAATCAGTGGACATTTAAATTTCTGATCTCTGAATAAATGTCATTGGTCCCAAAAAAGTGTCAAAAATGTCCGACATGTCCGCCCCAATATCAAAGTCCCGATAAAAATCGCAGATCACCGCCATTACTAGTATAAAATAAAAACCCCAGAAATGAATTCTCATCATCCGTAAACGCGGCCACTTTTGCGCAAACCAATAAATAAATGCTGATTGCGATTTTTTTAATTACAAATATGAGGAAGAATATAAATCATCCAAAACCGGTGAAAAAAATGTTTTTTATATTTTTTTTTTATTTGAATTTTAGCAAAAAGTAAGAAATGTGGGTTTTTTTGCAAAATGGTCGCTGTTCTTTTGTTTATAGCGGCGATCAGAAATGACGCAGAGGCAATCAAATAGCACCAAAAGAAAGCTCTATTTGTGGGAAAAAAAGGATGCAAAATTTGTTTGGGTACAACGTTGCACTTCCGCGCAATTGTCAGTTAAAGCGACGCAGCGCCGAATCGCAAAAAGTGCTCTGGTCCTAAAGCTGGAAAACCTTCCGGTTGGTAAGTGGTTAAAGAACTTAGGGCCAAGCGCGGCCAACAATGTATTGCCACCATGACATAGTCCCTTGCCCCCAGTTGGGGAGGATAACCAAAAGTAATTATCAGTTACCACTCTATCAGATCCAGCCGGACCCAAAGCATTAAGCAATGGGATAACTTACAGGAACATGGAGCAACCAACTACCAATCAGCTCAGACACCCACTTATACTCACCAATCATCCTTCAAAACCTCACCACCCTCCCACCATTACACCATCTTATTATACAGAGGAATTTTACCTCGATTTTGCCGCAATTTGGGATCAGTACGACTTTGGTCCAACTTTGTTGCTACTTTGGCTCAATGAAAACATATTACAAAGTCGTACAGAAGTAGTACAGAAATCGCATCTATATTATTCAGGTGCGATTTGCATGAGGCTTTGAGGGTTTAACATTGAAGTCTATGGACCGCGAGTTGCATCAAAGTTGGACCAAAGTAATGCAGGGACTACATTGAGGTCGGCACAACTTGAAAGTCATACAGATATGAACGGTACTCACTGGAAATAACGGGGACCGACTTGTCGCGCGCCTTTGCAGTCCCAAATCGCAGAGTGTGAAAGGGGCCTTAAGAGAGTTTTTTTGTTGTTTGGGGGGGGTCGTTCTTTTATTTCAATTAGTTTCTGTATTTGTGTTTTTGTGCATTTGGCTGGCATTTGTCTTCTGTTGTATCAATATAATAAAGTAATTCAGTTGATACTCAGCACCACATCCCTTATCAAAATTGAATACAAGAAGACATAAAAGTACAATGGAACCTTGGATTATGATCATAATCCGTCCCAGGAGAATGCTTGTAATCCAAAGCACTCGTATATCAAAGCAAGTTTCCCCATAGGAAACTATGGAAACTCAGTTAATTAGTTCCACAGTCACTGCTTGTCTATGCAGTGCTGTATGTGGCCGCAGATCCAGGGGCGCCTGGTGCATGCAATACCGCATGTGGCCAGATTTAAGAAGGGGGGGGCTGGTGAGCCTCTAAGATGTTGGGATCACTCGGCAGTGCTCGGAAAGTGTTTACACTTTCGGCATTTCCGAGGAATGCCCACAATTTTTGGCCGCCTCCGAGGCTCACCAGCACCCCGAAAACCTGGCCACATGTGGTAATGCTTGCAAATAGGCACAGAGACAAGCCTCAAACCTTCTGGCACAAAGTCATTTGGAGTGATGAGAGCAAAATTTTGCTTTTTGGCCACAACCATAAACCCTACATTTGGAGAGGAGTCAACCAGGCCTGTGAAAAACGGAGGTGGATCGCTGATGTTTTGGGGATGTGTGAGCTACAAAGGCACAGGAAATTTGGTAAAAATTGATGGTAAGATGAATGCAGTGTTATCAAAAAATACTGGAGGAACATTTGCATTCATCAGCCAGGAAGCTGCGCATGGGACTTGGACATTCCAACATGAGAATGATCCAAAACACAAGGCCAAGTCGACCTGTCATTGGCTACAGCAGAATAAAGTGAAGGTTCTGGAGTGGCCACCTCAGTCTCCTGACCTCAATATCATTGAGACACTCTGGGGAGATCTCAAACATGCAGTTCATGCAAGACAGCCCAAGAATTTCCAGGAACTGGAGGCTTTTTGCCAAGAGGAATGGGCAGTTTTACCATCTGAGAAGATAAAGAGCCTCATCCACAAATACGACAAAAGACTTCAAGCAGTCATTGATGTTAAAGGGGGCAATACACGGTATTAGGAACTGGGGTATGTAAACTTTTGATCGGGGTCATTTGGGTAGTTTCTGTTGTCAATATGATATAAAAAGAGTAAACACAGCTGATTGATAATAAATGGCTTCAGCCAAACACCAACCATGAGTGAAAGAAATGTTTTTGTGTCATCATTCATATTGTCTGAAAAATGGCCAAGAAATCATAAATTCTGCCAGGCTATGTAAACTTATGAGCACAACTGTACATATCATCTGCTAGCACACCAACAGATATACAGTATATTGGTAACTGGAATCATGAAAAAGTGCTACGCTCAAAATAAATATAATACCAATAAATAAATACATCAAAATCAAATAACACAGTGTACACAAAATATTAAAAAAGTCCAGCTATTTATGTAGCAATCCACCATCCAACCTGAAAAGAATACATATAGTATCTCCCCTTAAAGGTAATAAAGTGCAACTCTTTACATTTTTTAGGCACCACACCACCGTGTTCCTCCACCACATGCCTTTTAGGACATGCTTACCAGCCATTTGACCCTCTATTTCAGAGAAGTCAGTATTTTTATATATAAAGGATTCTCTGGGAATATAGCACTCCATATATGCAGGTCTCAATTTGCTCCTTACTAACTCCAAAAGGATTCATAAAAAGAAAGCCAAGGAAGCCCCATAGTATAAAATCGTACAGGTTAAAATTATTATTTTACAGGATTTATATAGCGCCAACAGTTTGCGCAGTGCTTTTCAAATTCAATACAAGGGTTAGGAGGGCTCTGCTCCTGGGAACTTACAATCTAATAGGGAGGTGTTGGATGAAAAAAGCAAGACATACTGCCATGTGCTGGAGAACTTTGGAGATGTTTTGATTTGGATTGAGCAAAGAAGGAGATTACATCTTGACCCCTAGGTTGAGTAACTCGTTTAGGTTACTTATTGCTTATATTTGTAGGCATATTTTTTGTAAGCTATGAATTGTGTTGTATTGTGTATCCTAGGGTTGTATGTGCAGGTTTTCTGTTTAGTAAAGCATCGATACACTACAGAAGTCTAAGCTTCCTTGGTTTTACTGCAAGAAACCTTGCTAGATAGATGCAAGCAAAACAGGAGGCGCTGGTGGAACAAAAGGGAGTGATGAACTGAAAAATAAAAGACTCAGTTATTAGCTGAAGGCAGGATACACTTCCCTGAAGAGATGAGTTTTCAGGGATCCCCTAAAAGTGGATAGAGTAGGAGATAACCGGACAGATTGGGGTAGAGAGTTCCAAAGGATGGGAGAGGCTCCAAAAAAAGTCCTGGAGATGAAAATGAGAGGAGGAGACAAGAGAGCTTGAGAGCAGGAAGTCTTGGGAGGATGGTTTGGGCAGTGGAGGCTGGTGTTTTTTTAGTTTGGGGAGCGGAAAACAACCAGCCCCCTCCCCAGGCGGCACCTCAAACCCCTCCAGCTGTCTGCTGATTGGTCCACCGGCACTTACCCCATCTAGGCAGTGGGGATCAGGCATCGGCAGGCACCCAAGGTGCGACGGGGATCGGGGGCACCAGGCAGCGGTGGGGATCAGGCTGCGGCGGGCATCCAGGCATCAGCCAGTGGCTCCCATGTCTTTTCCTCCTCGCTTTTGCCATGTGTCTCCTCTCCTCCTCCTAGGCGTCCAATAGGATCGCCTGTCCTTACAGCCAATTGGGTGACGGGTATCAGACCCGCTTCCCGATTGGCCGAGAGGAGGATCAGTGTTGCAACAGTGAATATTCATTTGCTGTAGCAACACACCTGGGTGGGCTCCGGACACAATGCCCCAAGCCCACCCTAATTTGAAGCCTATTAAAGCCTCTGGCTCTAATCAGTGCTTCAAAAAACACACCCCAGTCCATCCCCGCCATAGGAATTCATGCACCCGGCATCTTGAAAAGGGATAGGAAGGGTGGCGGCAGGGATGGGGGGGGGCTGCACCCGTGTGCCCACAATGGATGAGCCGCCCCTGGGTTTGGATGACATTTCTGTAGCCAAGTGCCCCCTCAGGGGTGGTAGGTAGTTGCGATTCACCTTTTGCTGCCCTCATTCCCACCATATCTCACGCATCCGGAGTCACTGAACAGACCAGCTCTTGTTTTTGTTTGTTTTATTTAGGGGATTAACTTGGATTGGGAAAAGGGTTGACTGTGGGATGCCCCAAGTGATTGCGTTACAGGACCACCTATATACACAACCATATATACAACTCTGCTTCCTCCAGCACTTGCAGACTGTTACTCCTCTCACTTCTCCCCAGCACTTTACTTGCAGACTGTTACTCCTGACCTGAAGGGAAATTTATCAGGCTCACATAACTCATTTCTCTTCATGGCAGCTAGCACAAGGTGAGGTCTGCACTCTGTCAGCAGGACCTCTAGAACACCCATTACAGGCCAGGGTCAAGGACCCCTCAAGTGTAGCTTAGTATGTTGGTGCTAGCTGGGCCTTTGATGGACTATGACTCCCAGCCCATTCCTCTTCCAGACCACACCGGTCTGCTTTCCTCTCAGTGACACTCCTTCCCCTGACTGGCTCCTGAGACCTCACAGACTGTGCACTATTCCTCTCCTAGCCTGCTACAGCCTTGTCCTCCAGCTCCCAGGGTCTGTCACTCACTGACTGCAGTGGATACTTTTAAAGTAGCACCTCTGCTGTTCTCCTACTCCCTTGTGCCGCTCCAGGAATCAACTCCACTCCTGGCTGCACCCGAGCCTCCAGGTCCCAAGGTCACCCCCCTAGACTGGGGGCTCCCTCCAGTCCTCCACAGCACCTCTGCTACATCTTCACCACTTCCACCCCAACTCTCCTCCCACCTGCTGACAGATTACTGTATTTAAGGAGGCCTGCCCCCTGCCAATCCAGATTGGGGATTGATCAGGGCTCCTTAACATACACAGTGAGTGACACCTCCTCATCCATCTCCCCTTCCAGCACTTTCTGGAACCAGGGGAGTAGTATCCAAGGGGTGTCCCTCCCTGCAATTTCCAGCCTACTCTGAACCACTCCCCTGCCCAGATAAAAACATTCAGGACTGCAATTTACATCAGGCCTGACAAAATTTTGCCTCTCCTATAAAAAAGACCTCTACAAAAATGCCTACACTTTGGGGGTGATATACTTGGAGACAAGATTGGTGATGAAGCTTGGGGCAGAGTTGTAAATAATTTTGTATGTTATTGTTTCAAAATGTTAATAGTTAGTCAATGGGCAGCCAGTGGAGGGATTGGCAGAGAGGGGTGGCGGACACTGAACGGTTGATAAGGTAGATGAGTCTGGCAGTGACATTCATGATAGACTGAAGAGGTGATGGCCTTTGGAGGGTAAGGCCAGTGAGGAGGGAGTTACAATAGTTATGGCGAGAGATAAGGGAGTGAATAAGATGCTTAGTGGTTTCACTAGTTTAAAAGGGGCGTATTTTGTAGATGTTACGGAGGTAAAGTCTATTAAGACTTGGAAAGTGATTGGATTTGGGGCTGAAAGAAGAGATCAGAGTCCAGGATTACACCTAGCACCATGGCATATGGAGAGGGACTGATGGTTGTATTATTGATCTTGATGGAGGAATCAGGGGAGAAGGCATAGGCAACAGGGAATATTATAGCTCAGTTTTTAGAAAGATTGAGTTTGAGGAAGTGGTGTGACAAATAGCCAAGATATGAACAATGCTTCCACAAACACAAGCTGCTCCCGTGAATCAAACAGGCAGCTTCTGGACTAAAAGATGCATGATGGCGCCTCAAACGTCGGCTGAATTGTTTGGCCTCCAGGTGCAACGGTTTGCAGCTCCTTCAGCCAAAGTCTTTTCCTCTGCAGTTTTGTTACCTGGGCAGCAAGAGGTTGAAAGGTGCTTCTGTGGCCCTCAGAAGTCCTATAAAGCCCATTTTACCCTTTTAAAAAAAAAAACCACAGGAATCTACCTTCAATGTACCTTTCCCAATAAATGTATTTGTCCAAAGACAAGGTGAAATTTTGCTGAAAGCTCCTGATTGTTGCCAGAATTTCAGGGAACTGAAAACTCTCAATTCTGTTCATCCCTAAGGCCTCATACACACGGACGTTTTTTGACGCCGGCGTTTTCTGGTGTTTTTTTGCAGCTCTCCATGTTAGTCAATGGCCCCATAAAAACGTCTGCGTTTTTGAGCTGTAGATGGCGTCAGCGTTAGTGAGCTGAAAGTAGAACCCACGGCCATCGCTTTCTGAGGCTGTAACGTTTTGGCATTTTTTGACGCCGACGCCATAAAATGCACAACAAACGCCAACTAACACCAACTAATATTGTACCGGCATTTTCCGGCGTTTTTTAACGCCAATGTTTTTAGGTTGAAAAATAGCAGAGGGATGATTTTTTTTTAAAAATCCCTATTGACGCCGATGCATAACACCGAAAAACGCAGATTTTTTTTCCTTGACTTCGGGCCCGACGGTTTGTTTATTTTTAAAGATACGCCCGTGTGTATGAGGCCTAAACCTACATCTGTAAAGTCTGAGGGCCAAACCATATGAAAGTGCCATTCTCTTTTATGTGTCACCTGCGTCCCATCACTTATAGAATCAACTTTTTTTGTCATTCCTTTTCCATTGTATCTGCTTTTCTAGTATAAGGGATTTGGGAGTGAAGAGTTGCAAAGTAAGAGTAAAATTTAGAAAGTAGAGAGATTAACACACATGGAGGTCCTCTTAGGACAAGGTCTTTGTTAAAAATGATGGCTTTTTAGCTCCTGGAAATTTGCCACGCAGGACCTCTGAAGCAAAACATTTACTCTTTAACCACTTTAATACCAGGCACTTCCACCCCCTTCCTGCCCAGGACAATTTTCAGCTTTCAGCGCTGTCACACTTTGAATGACAATTGCGCGGTCACACAACACTGTACCCACATGACATTTTTAGCATTTTATTTTTTACACAACTAGACCTTTCTTTTGGTGATATTTAATCACCATTGGGTTTTTAATTTTTTGCTAAACTAAAAAAGACTGAAAATTTTGTGGCGGTAATCAGGGACATTTTTTTACATTTTTTTAAATTTTCTTTCTTTTTTGTTACCTTTTTTTCCCCTTTCTTATGATTTTTTTTAACACACTGTGAATAGAGTAATACAGTCTTACCATAGTTTTTTACACATTATGATTGTTTATACCAGTGAATTTCACTGGTATAAGCAACTATTTTTACTGAATGAAACTGATTGAAGTAATTCAGTATGTATTGTTGTGATTAGCTCTGGTTGGCCACAGTTAATCACATAATTCATATTTTTTAGCAGAATGTCTGATGAATATTTCCACCTCATCCCTTAATTAAACATTATAAAGACAAGACACAGTTAATCACATAGCAGAGGCGTAACTAGAACCTTCCGGGCCCTGATGCAAGACATTATGAAGGGCCCCCTGACCCCTGGCCAGGGCCCTTTCCTCTTCCAACTGATCCTGGGGACCTTTACTCCTATTGCGGGTCCCTTTATTACGGTACTGCAGCGGGGCCCTTTCACAAGTTCTGCAGCGGGCCCCTTTCTGCCATCTTCGGGCCTTCCCATTAGGGTTGCCACCTCATCCCTTTAAACCCGAACACATTTGAATAACACAGGTTGTTCTGAGGCTGATTTAATGCAGATAAGGCACCAATTGAGTTTAATTACCACCTTAATGAGCCACAGAACCTGGGTAATTAGTATGTGTTCGGGTTTAAAGGGAAGAGGTGGCAACCCTACTTCCCATGTTGGTGAAATGCCAGGGCCCGGTCACAATTGCAAACTTTGCAATCCTAATAGTTCCTTCACTGGTGTCAGTAGTTTTTAATTTTTATTTTAATTTCATTATTTTTTTACCATTTCATTTTATTTCTTTTACAATTTTATTTTTACATTTTTTTTACAATTATTTTTAGGAGCTCTGTTGGGGGCTTTGATGAGATATCAGGGGTCTAAACAAACCTCAGCCCTCAATCTCCATCTGTGTAGCCTCAGCTGCACAGAATGAATGGACAGGAATAGTTGAGTACCGAGCCTCCCATTCATTCAGACACTCAAGTATAGTAAAAACAGTTTACTATGCTTCCCTTATGAATGAACCAATTGGTGCCAATCACTGACTCTGTCCATTCAGAAAAAGGAAGGAGCCGGCAAATGACAAATTTACCGACCCGTTCCCATCTCTCCATCATGACACATCTTCTACAGCAGCTGGCAGGAGAGAGGAGGGGGGAAGACAGTAGCACTGTGGGGGACAGGGAAGCACCCAGGGACCCTGGGAACTGCAGAAGACAAGTAAACTGGATAGAGGAAAATGGAGGAGATTAGTTCCTCTAAATGCCACCCCTGCCATTCTTCCTATTCAGGTGTACAAGGGAGGCACACGGGCCCCCTGGACCATGGGGCCCGGTTGCAATTGCAACCCCTGCAATCGTTACGCCCCTGTCACATGGTACAGATGGTTTGTGATTGGTTTTGTCCGTACCATGTGATCACTGTGGCCAATCACAGCTAGCAACACAATTCTGCACAATGGATGGCATGAAATGAAGCCATCCATGGCTTACAATTGTCATGTGATCTGCTGTGATTGGTCACATTGATCACATGGTACTGGCAGCGGGCCAGTACACTGATCAGTCATCGGCTATGTCTGGCGGACACAGCCAGTGACAGATCACACCGTAGCGTGATCCGAGAGGGCGTCATATGATGTCCATCCAGATCGACAAAAGTTCCGCCCGGCCGTCATTTTGCTATAGGTCGGGTAGGAAGTGGTTAAAGCAGAACTACACTGCATCTGAGTACCACAAAGCTCTATTTAATTCATTTTTAATATTCAAAGCAAACTCCCCCATCCATCCTTCTCTCCATGCTTTGTATAAAAATATATATATCTTTTTTTAAACTGTCATTTTCGGTTTCGGCCAAGCGTATCCTGAATTTTTAGTTTCAGTTGCGGCACCAAAATTTCCATTCAGTGCAAAAAATCCCAATAAGTGTTTATTTATGGGTTTGCTCAAAAGTTATAGCGTCTACAAACTATGGGATTGTAGGGCCCCCATAGTAATAGGTGCTTTTTGTAGTAGATTTTTGCTAGGAGAGGCAAATTTAGTCAGGCCTGTCAATAACTACAAGCCTGAATGTTTTGATCTAGGCAGGGAGAGCTGGAGATTGCAGGAAGGAACACCCCCTGGTTACTCCTCCCCTTTGTTTCCAGAAGGCTCTGGAAATGGGGATGGATGAGGAGGGGTAACTTTCTGAAGCATATTAAGGAGCCCTGACCAATCCCCAACCTAGATTGTCAGGGGGCAGGCCTCCTTAAATACTGTGGTCTGCCCAGCAAGAGGGGGGGAGTGTCGGTGGAAGAGGGGAGATGTAGCTGAGGATGTGAAGGCCTCACTGGGGAGCCCCCAGTCAGAGGGGTGGCCTTGAGGCCTGGTGGCTCGGGTGCAGCTAGGAGCGGAGTTAGGTCTTGGAGCAGTACAAGGGAGCAGGAGAACAACAGAAAGTCTACTCTAAAGTGACCCTTTAAAGGATCCAAACAAACACAAACAAACCAGGTTAATTTGGTTGGTCGCAGGCTGGTCAGTAAGTTAAGCTTGGAAATTCTTTGGTTTTTGTTTGACATGCGTCTGCCCTTCCAGTGCTCCTTGCTGTAAAGGCCAGTTATAGGTGGGTGCAGGTGACATTTGTTTGTATTGTTGATATATTGGTGAGGCAACACGCTGACACCTTAGCCACCATTGTGCAATGTGGTGTCCAGTGTGCTCCTGTACCTTTAAGGAGGGTTGGGCTCCTCCAGTCACCTGCGCTACATCTATCCATTAAATGCATGTGCTTCCATTGTGAAGACTCTTATACAGAGATAGGTTCTGCAGTATACAGGGTGCCTTGCCGCCGGCCTGTAGCTTACGCATACATTTGCAAATGTGTGTAACCAAACCCCTATTTTTAACGCATACTGTTAGCCAGGTTAATTTGGTTGGTCGCAAGCTGGTCGGTAAGTTGAGCTTTGGAAATTCTTTGGTTTTAGTTTGACATCTTTAAAGGATCCACCGGTGTCAGTGAGTGACAGACCCTGGGAGCTGGACAGAAAGGCTGGAGCAGGCTGGGAGAAGAAAATGGACAGTCTGTGGAAGAGGAGCCAGTCAGGGGAAGGAGTGTCGCTGGACAGTGAGGTAGGCAGGAGTGGCCTGGAAGATTATGGGCTGGGAGCAGTAGTCCATAAGAAACTGGCTAGCGCAATTGTACTTAGCTACACCATGAGGGCCCGTGGCCTTACAATCTGAGTGCCAGTGGCCCTTGCCTATAATGGGAGGTCCTGCTGACACAGCGCAGGCCTCACCATGTGCTAGCTAGGGTGGAGGAAGAGCCAGTGAAGGCCTGATAAATTTCCTTTCAGGCCTAATGGTGAAGAAACAAGCTTTGTGCAGGAGAGAAGGAAAAGTAGTGTAACGGTCAGCAAGTGTCAGTGCTGGAGAATGTATACGGAGCGGTATACAGTTTGGTCTCATAATCTTTGATTCTTTGGGCCTCCCACAGTCATCCCTTTCCCTATCCAAGTCTATTCCCTCAATAAAACAACAAAACCAAGTACCAACCTGTTCCGTGACTCTGAATGCATGGAAAATTGTGTGATTGAGGGCAGAGAGACAGGTGAACCACATCTACCAGCCACCCCTAAGGGGGCCACTGGCTATAGGATATATACTGGATTTTTAATTTTTTTATACTGGTAATGGCGACGACTGCGATATTGCAGTGGAATTTCTGGCATTAACTGACACTTTGTGGGAACCAGTGACACTAATACAGTGATCAGTGCTAATACATTCCCGGGATTGAGACCTTTTTCCCAGCCTTAACGTTTCCCGGAAAATGTTCCTGGAAATCTGAGTTTTCCCGACTTTTTGCAGCCGCCGGCCAGCACTTTTGAGATGTCTCCACCGACATTTTGAAGAAGACCAGCTCCGTGTGAGGAAGAACCAAGAGGCGGAGCTGGACTTCTGGCACGGGGGTAATCAGCAGCAGTGGCATCCCAGTACACCTCCTCGGGCGGCGGATCACAAACACACAGTGAGTCACGGTGCCACAGAGTGGGGGCACTGTGGGACCACCACCCCCCCGGGGGCACTAAGGGACCATCATCTGCCCCCTGGGGGCACTGAGGGACCACCATCTGCCCCCTGGGGGCACTGAGGGACCACCACCACCCTTGGGAGCACTGTGGGATCAACATCCACCCCTGGGGGCACTGAGGGACCACCACCCCCCAGGTGGCACTGAGGGACCACCATCAGCCCCCTGAAGGCACTGAGAGACCACCATCCACCCCCTGGGGGCACTGAGGGACCACCATCTGCCCCCTGGGGGCACTGAGGGACCACCACCCCCCCCAGGGGCACTGAGGGACCACCATCCACCCCCTGGGAAGACAGAGTGACCACCATCTTCCCTGGGGGCAGGGGCCACCATCACCTCTGGGGAAAGAGACCACTATATTCCCTGGAGACAGGAACCATCATATTCCCTTGGGACAGGGACCCCCATCTGCCCTGATATCTGACCACGATGGTGTCAAGTGACACATTGCATCTGGTGGCAGGTGACCATGGCAAGTGACACACTCGGGGCTCCCACTGATTCTGCATCATAGTGAGTTGAATGATTTCATCTTATATTACAATGCAATAATAGAAATAATGCACTTCAATCATCCTGACACCATAACAATAGAGTTGAGCGAACCCGGACTGTAAAGTTCGGGTCCGTACCGAACTTTGGGGTGTCCGGGACCCGGACCCGGACCCGGACTTTTCAAAAAAAGTCCGGGTTCGGGTCCGGTGTTCTGGTAATTTTAATGAAAAATTTTAAAAATGCTGTAAAAAAGCCCAGGAAGGTCCTAGAGGTCTGCAAAAAGAAGGAAAATGTGGGTAAGGGTGGGACAAGTGCCATACAAAGAAATGGGGACAGTGAAATAACTTTAAATATTTTTTAAAAAATAAAAACATAAAAATGCAAAAATGGAGATCATCTTCAAAATGGGTCTGAAAAGTATTAATTAACATTAGAGGCCATAGAACTGTTCTAAAATCATCTTCAAACTGTGTCAAAAAAGTATAAATAAGCCGGAAGTACCCATATCACTGTTCTGCAAAATGTGTGTATCACTTTAAATCAAACCGGAAATCAGTGAACATCTCTTCTGCACAAGTATTTCAAGTCTGTGTGTCACTTTAAATCAAACCGGAAATCATTCAACAG
>BLSH010406495.1:1413496-1425042 GCA_018402905.1 Glandirana rugosa
GATTAAAAGTTTTTTTCAGGCCCAAGCCCAGGCCCCAAGACCATTAAAATGATTTTCAAGACTGTTCACGATATTTTTTCTGGACCTTTCAGGATCTCCAGACGTTTTCCTTCCCTTTACCCCCATTCCCAGCCTGTTCACGGGATGTTTCTTTACCCCTATCCCTTTATTGAATTAATATTTTATTAATTTTTTATTGTATTTTTTTATTTTTTATCACCACCTACACCTGATAGAATTTTGACACACTCTTTTAATTGATTGTTTTCACACACAGTTTGCAGATGTTCTTAGAACAGTGATATGGCTTCTCCCCGCTACTTTATACTTTTCTCACACAGTTTTAAGATAGTCCACATCCACCACTATTTTTTATTTTTTTATGTTATTTTTTAATTATTTTATAATTAAGTTATTTCCCTATCCCCATTTCTTTGTAGGGCACTTGTCCGACCCTTACCCCCATTTCCCTTCCTTTTGCAGACCTCTAGGACTTTCCAGGTCTTTTTTATAGCACTTGTCAGAACTTTTAGTAAAATTACCAGAACCCCGGACCCGAACCCGGACTTTTTTTGAAAATTAGTATGGGTTTGGGTCCGGGTGCCGGACACCCAAAAGTTTGGTACGGACCCGAACTTTATAGTTCGGGTTCACTCAACTCTAATTATGAATTATAATAAGCTATTATTTTTTCAAATGTTCTTCCTTATTTCTGACTTTTGCAGTGTGTGACTGTATATATGCATACTGTATGTATGTGTGTGTGCATACTGGGTGTGTATATACTGTGCTTATATTGTATGTAAACACACAGTATACATACAATATACATCCAATATACACACAGTATATACACACCCAGTATACACACACATACATACAGTATGCATATATACAGTCACACACTGCAAAAGTCGGAAATAATGAAAAACATTTGAAATAATAATAGCTTATTATCATTTATAATAAGTAAAAATTATAAACTAATAACTTATTATTTCAAATGTTCTTCCTTATTTCCGAACTTCGGAAATAAAAAAGAATATTTGAAATAATAATAAATAACTATTAAATAAATATAGGTATTGAAAAATGTTCTTGAAAGTATGACTATTAGTGCTAAATTTCATATCTAAGTTCATTAACAGCCAAACTTTCAAGGAAATTCCAATACCTATAATTTAATAGTTATTAGTTAGTTATTATTTCAAATAATTTTCGGATTTTTGTCTGTTCCAATTGCCGAATTTCCGAATTACCGCAATTGCCGAATTACCGCGAATTTCCGCAATTGCCGAATTACCGCGAATTTCCGAATTAACGAATTACCGCGATTCGGAAAACGAAAATTCGGAAAAATTCGGAAATTGAAAATTTGGAATTCGGAATTCGTCCGAATTGCCGAATTTTGCAAAATTCCGTAAAAACGAAATTCGGAACGAAACGAATTGCACAAGCCTACTCAATAGGGTTTAGGTCTGCAGACATGCTTGGCCAGTCCATCACCTTTACCCTCAGCTTCTTTAGCAAGGCAGTGGTCGTCTTGGAGGTGTGTTTGGGGTCGTTATCATGTTGGAATACTGCCCTGTCACCCAGTCTATGAAGAGAAGGGATCATGCTCTGCTTCAGTATGTCACAGTACATGTTGGCATTCATGGTTCCCACAATGAACTGTAGCTCCCCAGTGCCGGCAGCACTCATGCAGCCCCAGACCATGACACTCCCACCACCATGCTTGACTGTAGGCAAGACACACTTGTCTTTGTACTCCTCACCTGGTTGCCGCCACACACGCTTGACACCATCTGAATCAAATAAGTTTATCTTGGTCTAAAAAAAGATTATGATTAAGCGAATCTTATTTCGTGAAATGCGTTAATCTCTGCTCTTGTCTTGCCATCCACTTGCTAGTGGACACGCTTTTTGGATGTTTATTTGTCTATCATGATTTAAAATAAAGTGGATAATGTTCTCCTCATTCACTGGAGTGCTGTCTACACTATCTCCTGGATATCAATCCATGTCCTTAGTCTGCTTGTCTTCAGCAAACTGTTTGTGGGCTTTCTTGTGCATCATCTTTAGAAGAGACTTCCTTCTGGGATGACAGCCATGCAGACCAATTTGATGCAGTGTGCGGCGTATGGTCTGAGCACTGACAGGCTGACCCCCCACCCCTTCAACCTCTGCAGCAATGCTGGCAGCACTCATACTTCTATTTCCCAAAGACAACCTCTGGATATGACACTGAGCACTGCACTCAACTTCATTGGTCGACCATGGCGAGGCGCTGTTCTGAGTGGAACCTGTCCTGTTACACCTCTGTATGGTCTTGGCCACCGTGCTGCAGCTCAGTTTCAGGGTCTTGGCAATCTTCTTATAGCCTAGGCCATCTTTATGGTGAGCAACAATCCTTTTTTTCAGATCCTCAGAGAGTTCTTTGCCATGGCGCTCTAAGGGTTAACTGTGTTCCCTGGGCGTGTTCTAACTGTATGTGGGATGGCCTGGCTGGGGGAAGGGGGTGATCACGGCTTCCATATACAGGAAGCCTGTGATCACCGCCCTTCCCCCTCTATAAGAATGGAGATCTGTATTTACATACACGGACCTCCGTTCTCTCACTGCGGGGGGGGGGGGGCCATTGCGGGTAGCCGGCGGCAATTGAGTCCGCCCTACCCACTCCCTGGCCCCCCCCCCGGACACAGTGAGCGCGCCTCTGCACTAGTTAACGCATAACGAGCCACTCTGTTGGGCGGCAAGTGGTTAAAGGGTAACTCCGCTTTTGTGGAGGGGGGAAAAAGCAAATAAAAAAAAAAATAATACAGCGTATACAATTGCGATACTAGTCATATTGTAATTGAATGTTATTAAAAATTACCTTTCCTTTTCAATCTGCAGCTCTGTAATTATAGCCTAGGCCATCTTTATGTAGAGCAACAATTCTTTTTTTCAGATCCTCAGAGAGTTCTTTGCCATGAGGTGCTATGTTGAGCTTCCGGTGACCAGTATGAGAGAGTGAGAGCGATAACACCAAATTTAACACACCTGCTCCCCATTCACACCTGAGACCTTGTAGCACTAATGAGTCACATGACACCGGGGAGGGAAAATGGCTAATTGGGCCCAATTTGGACATTTTTCCTTAGGGGTGTGCTAACTTTTGTTGCCAGTGGTTTAGACATTAATGGCTGTGTGTTGAGTTATGTTGAGGGGACAGCAAATTTACACTGTTATACAAGCTGTACACTCACTACTTTACATTGTAGCAAAGTGTCATTTCTTCAGTGTTGTCACATGAAAAGATAGAATAGAGGGGTGTACTTACTTTTGTGAGATACTGTACCTTCCTATCTATCAGTGGCTGATGGTGCTCAATATTTAGGGGGGGGGCAAACAAACCACCCCCCCTCACTCGCACCGCCAGAACCCGAAGCCACCACCCTCCACCCCACTCACACCCCTGCCATCGCCAACCCCTCCACGCAGGTGAGGGACGGGAAGGTGGCCTTATCTTAGGAGATGAGGGAAGAGCTGTGGAACAGGAACAGGAAGTTTTGCAGAGATTTTCAAGTGCTTTTGAGGTGCTAGCGGTGCACTTTTTTAAGGTCACGTGACAATGTAACCTTAAAAAAAAAGAAACATTTTGCAGCGCTTTTTGAATTGCTTTTGGTGCGCTTTTGAAGCGCTTCCCATTCATTTCAAGAAGAGGGGCGTTTTTGAGGCGCTTTTTTAAGTGCTCCAAACATGCTCCAAAGATGCTGCTTGCAGGACTTTTTCCCCCTCCCCGAAAGTATCCATTGAAATGAATGGGAAGTCGTTTTCAGGAGCTTTTCAGGTGCTATTTTTAGAGCAAAAGCACCTGAAAAGCGCCTCAGTGTGAAAGGGATATGAGGCTCGGTTCACACCTAGATGACTTGCGATCCCCCAAGTGGCCTCAAGTTGCTTGACATCCGAAATCCTATTGAAATGAATGGGAGCCGTCTTAATATACACTACTGAAGTCACTCTGACTTCAGAAAAAGTTGGGCTCTGTTCACACAGGGGCGATCCGACTTAGGCTTTATTAGGCGACTTTCAGTGTGACTTCAGGCAACTTCATGCCAGGCAACTTTGCCTGTGGCCAATCAGAGTGGGGGGAGAGGGGGATGCCCTGGATAAATTCTTTTCTTTTCACTGTAAAGTCACTTCCATGTAGATGGGGGATCCGACTTGGAGGCGACTTCTATTGAATTCTTTGGGCACAAGTTGGATGGAAGTCGCCTTGTAGTCATACAGGAACCTTTTCTGAAGTTGGAGCGACTTCAGTAGTGTACATTAAGACGGCTCCAATTCATTTCCATGGGATTTCAGATGTCAAGCGACTGGGGGCAACTATTGGCGACTCAAGTCGGAGTGCAAGTTGCCCCTGTCTGAACCGGCTCTTACTGTATACTACTTCAAGGCGACGTCTATCCGACTTGTGCCCATAGAATTCAATGGAAGTCGCCTCCAAGTTGGACCCCCCATCTATATAGAAGCGACTTTACAGTAACCACTTCAATACCAGGCACTTACCCCCCTTTCCGCCCGACCAATTTTCAGCTTTCAGCGCTGTTGCATTTTGAATGACAATTGCGCGGTCGTGCGACGTTGTACCCAAACAAAATGTTTTGTCATTCTATTTTGTTCCCACAAATAGAGCTTTCTTTTGGTGGTATTTGATCACCTCTGCGTTTTTTATTTTTGCGCTATAAACAAAAAAAGAAAATTTAGAAAAAAAAAAGTTTTTCTTTGTTTCCGTCACAAAATTTTGGATAAGTACATTTTCTCATTCACTGATGGGCACTGATGTGGCTACACTCACAGGCACTGATGGGGCAGTACAGATTGGCACTGATGAGGTTGCACTGATGATGGGGCACTTATATGCAGCACTGATGGGCACTGATAGACGTCACTGATAAGCAGCACTGATGGGCACTGATACATGGCACAGATATGCGGCACTGATAGGCACTCATAGGTGGCACTGATAGGTGGCACTACTGGGCACTGATAGGAGGCACTGGTGGGCACTGATAGGTGGCACAGGTGGGCACTGAAAGGTGGTACCGGTGGGCACTAGCACATGGCACTGGTGGGTACTGGTACATATAGCACTATTAGGGATGGCACTGGCAGGCATCATACATGGGCACAGTGCCATCCCTACAGTGCACTGTATGCCCTTACCTGGTGGTCTAGTGTGGGCTCCCTGGTGGTCCTGGGCGGCCTCCAGATTGTCTCCTTGGTGGTCCATGGACGGCCTCCATATGGTGTCCCTGGGGGGGGGGGGGTCCCTTGTGGTCCCTGTCGGCTCCCTGGTGGTCCAATGTGGCGATCCTGAGGGGGGATGCACTGATAAATGTTCAGTGTAGACCACTCTGTCAAGAGAGCAGCCGATCGGCTCTCCATTACTCAAGTCTGCAGATCACATGGTAAAAAGCTGCCAATGGAAGCCTTTTGCCTTAATCGGTAATGCGGTGGGTCAGATTGACCCACGACACTACCGATCGTCGCAATGCACGCCCCCCGTGGGTGCACGATCATGGGTTATCCTGAGAAAGTCAATAGATGCCCAGTTAGGGTAACGAACACTCCGCCCGGACGTCATTTTGCTATACGCAGGGCGGGAAGGCAACCCCCTCCCTTCCTTCTCTGATTGGCAACAGGCATGGAGTTGCGGTATAATCCCCCTGAAGTCGCGCTGAAGTCGCCTTCAAATCGCCTAGCAAAGTCTCCCCCGAAGTCGGATCGCCTAGGTGTGAACCGAGCCTTAGGGCTCTTTCACACGAGCGGATGGTTCTGGGTCCGCCTGTCAGTTTTTCAGGCGGACCCGAACGGACGCTCCATTGTTCTCTATGGAGCGACGGATGACATCCAATCCGCTCAGATCCGTCAAAAACAGATGGATGGAAACCCTATTTTCCATCCGCCTGGCGGATCGGATCGGATGAACACGGACAGGCGGTCCGTGTCCATCCGATCCTCCATAGAGGAGAATGGAGCTGACCGAGTGTAGAGACTGTCCTGTCATCCGCCGGCTCAGCGTGGATAAACGGAGGGATCCTCCGCTCGTGTGAAAGGGGCCTTAGAGCTGCTCTGATTAAAAAAATAAATAAATAAATGGGTAGGTGTGTTTTTTTGTGGGGGGGGGGGGGGGTGCATATAGTGTAGTATTTTTTTGTATTTGTGTTTTTCCCCTTTGTTTGTGTATTTTATTGTTATTTGTGTTGCTTTACATTTTTTTACCCTTTTTATTGTAGTTTTTAATTTCTGTGAAAAAAAAAACAAAACAAAAAAACCAAAAGGCTACTGAAGGGCACAAGAACAGGTCCAGCATTTCTCTCTCTCTCTGCGTTTTTGACCTGATTTCTATTCATTTCAATGGGGAACTGGGCTGTTTTAAAAAAAAAAAGCACCAATGATGCTGCAAGCAGGACTTTTTAAAATGCACCGCAGCACAGTGGGGTGAAGAGTTCCATAGGATTTAAAGGGGAGCATCGTTCTTCCGTTTTTCATGCGTTTGCGCAGCAAAAAACGCGTCAATGTGAAAGGGCACTTAGGGTTCTCATACACTTCATTACTGCAAAAGGCCAGTTACGCCGGCAGGGACCGGCTGTGATTCGATCCATCTATGGGCATGTTGATCCATTGGTACAAGCAGCCTATTGGAAATCGCATTTGATTATTGCTAGAGGCTATTATAGCTGCTAGCAGTAATCGCTGTGTTCTCCAGGCGGGGGCGGCTAGCCCCGCCCCCGCTGGGAGGACGCAATGGCTCAGCGGGAGGGATTCCCCCATCAGCACTGACAGCGTTGATGGGGGAATCAATCTTTTTTTTTTTTTTTGCAGGAAAGAATATTGCTCCGTCTATGGCCGGATTAAGACATAAATATAATTTATAAATGCACACAATGGCCCCGGGCACAATACAGAAGAGTCGAGTGATTCGGAGAAAACCTCAATTACCGCACGGTTTTCCTCTACATAACGGCACTCGAGATTTCCTACAGTCGCTCGCTATACACGGGATTTGTAAAGCCACAAATTATAAGCCGACAAGTGCTCCTTCAGGGAAGCAGGAAAGTAGATCTGGCAGATTTGTATGTGGGAAGCTAAATTGCTAATTACTAATATTTGTATCCGATGACATTTTTCTCTTGTTTCTTAGCTGACCCGCAAACATAGCATTATACACTTACAATGCAGGCGGTCTATAGACTTTAATTAATGAGACCCCAGATTTATTTATTCATTACTTGTGCTGGAAAAAAAATTAAAGGGAGGCAATTAGAAAAGTTAGAAGAGATCCAATACATACATGCTGTACGGTTCACATCACTCCCTGTCCCCAAGGAGCTTACAATCTAATGTTAAATGCATACAAATACTAGAAGCCAACACTTTACATACTGTAACATTCATATCAGTTCCTGCCCCCAAGGAGCTTAAAATCTAATGTTACATGCATACACATACTAGGGTGCAACACTTTACATACTTTAACATTCATATCAGTTCCTGCCCCAAGGAGCTTAAAATCTAATGTTACATGCATACACATACTAGGAGGCAACACTTTACATACTGTAACATTCATTTCAGTTCCTGCCCCCAAGGAGCTTACAATCTAATGTTACATGCATACACATACTAGGGGGCAACACTTTACATTCTGTAACATTCATATCAGTTCCTGCCCCAAGGAGCTTACAATCTAATGTTACATGCATACACATACTAGGGGCCGACACTTTACATACTGTACCATTCATATCAGTTCCTGCCCCCAAGGAGCTTACAATCTAATGTTACATGCATACACATACTAGGAGGCAACACTTTACATACTGTAACATTCATATCAGTTCCTGCCCCCAAGGAGCTGACAATCTAATGTTACATGCATACACATACTAAGAGGCAACACTTTACATGCTGTAACATTCATATCAGTTCCTGCCCCCAAGGAGCTTACAATCTAATGTTACATGCATACACATACTAGGAGGCAACACTTTACATGCTGTAACATTCATATCAGTTCCTGCCCCCATGGAGCTTACAATCTAATGTTACATGCATACACATACTAGGAGGCAACACTTTACATACTGTTACATTCATATCAGTTCCTGCCCCCAAGGAGCTTAAAATCTAATGTTACATGCATACACATACTAGGAGGCAACACTTTACATACTGTAACATTCATATCAGTTCCTGCCCCCAAGGAGCTTACAATCTAATGTTACATGCATACACATACTAGGGGCCAACACTTTACATACTGTTACATTCATATCAGTTCCTGCCCCCAAGGAGCTTACAATCTAATGATACATGCATACACATACTAGGAGGCAACACTTTACATACTGTAACATTCATATCAGTTCCTGCCCCCAAGGAGCTTACAATCAAATGTAACATGCATACACATACTAGGGGCCAACACTTTACATACTGTAACATTCATATCAGTTCCTGTCCCCATGGAGCTTACAATCTAATGTTACATGCATACACATACTAGGGGGCAGAACTTTGCATATTGTACAATTCACATCAAGGAGCTTGCAATCAAACATTACCTGCATACACATACTAAGGGCATGTACTTTATGCAATGTAGCATTCATATTATATCAGTCCCTGCCCCCAAGGAGCTTACAATCTAATGTTACATGCATGCACATACTGGGGGGCAACACTTTATATCCATACCATTCACATCAATCATTGCCCCCAAGTAGCTTGCAATATAATGTTACATGCATACATACGTATATTAGAAGCTAGAGCCTTACATACTGTACATTCACATAAGTCCCTGTCCCCAAGGAACTTACAATCTAATGTTACATGCATACACATACTAGGGTGCAGCACTTTGCATACTGTACCATTCATATCAGTCCCTGTCCCCAAGGAGCTTGCAGTCTAATGTTACATGCATGCACATACTAGGAGCCAACACTTTACATACTGTAACATTCATATCAGTCCCTGCCCCCAAAGAGCTTAAAATCGAATTTTACATGCATACACATACTAGGGGGCAGAACTTTTTATACTGTACCGTTCATATCAATCCCTGCCCCCAAGGAGCTTACAATCTAACATTACATGCATACACATACTAGGGGGTAGCACTTTGCATACTGTACCATTCACATCAAGGCGCTTACAATCTAATGTTACATGCATACAAATACTAGGGGCCAGTTCTTTACATCCATACCATTCACCTCAATCCCTGTCCCCAAGGAGCTTGCAATCTAATGTTGCATGCATACAAACACTAGGAGCCAACACTTTACACACTGTACCATACATATCAGTCCCTGCCCCCAAGAAGCGTAAAATCGGATGTTACATGCATACACATACACAGGGATAACCTCAGCCTTGAGAGGATTGTGAAGCAAAGGCCATTCAAGAATTTGGGGGAGATTTACAAGGAATGGACTACGGCTGATGTCAGTGCTTCAAGAGCCACCGCACACAGGTGTATCCAGGACATGGGCTACATCTGTCACATTCCTTGTGTCAATCCACTCCTGAACCAGAGACGTCAGAAGCGTCTTATCTGGGCTAAGGAGAAGAAGGACTAGACTGTTGCTCAGTGGTCCAAAGTCCTCTTTTTGGATGAAAGTAAAGGTTGCATTTCATTTGGAAATCGCGGTCCCAGAGTCTGGAGGAGGAGTGAAGAGGCACAGAATCCAAGTGGCATGAGGTCCACTGTGAAGTTTCCACAGTCAGTGATGATTTGGGGAGCCGTGTCATCTGCTGGTGTTGGTCCACTGTGTTTTATCAAGTCCAAAGTCAGCGCAGCCCTCTACCAGGAAATTCTAGAGCATTTCATGCTTCCCTCTGCTGACCAGCTTTATGGAGATGCTGATTTCATTTTCCAGCAGGACTTGGCACCACCCACACTGCCAAAAGTACCAATACCTGGTCACATGATCATGGTATCGCTGTGCTTGATTGGCCAGCAAACTCGTCTGACCCAAACCCCATAGAGAATCTGTGGGGTATTGCCAAGAGGAAGATGAGAGACACCAAACCCAACAATGCAGAGGAGCTGAAGGCCGCTATCAAAGCAACCCGGGCTTCCATAACCTCAGCAGTGCCACAGGCTGATCCCCTCCATGCCACGCCGCATTGATGCAGTAATTCATGCAAAAGTACTGAGTGCATCCTATACTATACATGGACAGACTTTTCATTAAGCCAACATTTCTGTATTAAAAATACTTTTTTTTAAATTGTCTTATGTAATATTTTAATTTTCTGAGATACAGAATTTTGGGTTTTCAGGAGCTGTAAGCCACAATCATCAAAATTAAAAAAAAAAAAATGTTTGAAATATATCACTCCGTGTGTAATAAAGCTATATAATATATGAGCTTCACTTTTCAAATTGAATTACTGAAATATATTAACATTTTGATGATATTCTCATTTTTTGAGATACTCGGAGTCAGCACTTTACATTCTGTACTTTTTACATCATTTGCTGCCCTCAAGGAGCTTACAATCGTGTTGCATGGGCTGGTTTATACAGGAGTAGAGACGAGCTTTGGTGTCCTCCAACGTATCTCTAGTAGGGATGAACTCAGGCATGTCAGGACCATAGCACCAAACTGTCGCTGATTTCGAGGGACTGTCCCTCATTTTGAACAAAGTCCCTCTTTCTTTATATACAGCCGTGACCAAAAGTTTTGAGAATGACACAAATATTAATTTTCACAAAGTCTGCTGCCTCAGTTTTTATGATGGCATTTGCATATGTAGCCACGTGCTCCCTTGAGAGTGGCTGGTAGCAGTGGTTCACCTTATAGCTGACCTCAATCGAACCATATATCACACATCCGGAGACACTGACCAGGCCGGCTCTTGTTTTTGTTGTTTTATTTATGGAAATAACGTGGATGGGGATAAGGGATGACTGTGGGTTGCCCAAGAATTATGGTACACAGATCCCATATACAAGCCTTTATATGCACACTTCACTGCAGACGATCCCTCTGCAGACTGTTGCTCTTCCCAACTCTCCAGCACTTCACTTGCTGACCGTTTCTCTACAGGGTGGGCCATTTATATGGATACACCTTAATAAAATGGGAATGGTTGGTGATATTAACTTCCTGTTTGTGGCACATTAGTATATGTGAGGGGGGAAACTTTTCAAGATGGGTGGTGACCATGGCGGCCATTTTGAAGTCGGCCATTTTGAATCCAACTTTTGTTTTTTCAATAGGAAGAGGGTCATGTGACACATCAGACTTATTGGGAATTTCACAAGAAAAACAATGGTGTGCTTGGTTTTAACGTAACTTTATTCTTTCATGAGTTATTTACAAGTTTCTGACCACTTATAAAATGTGTTCAATGTGCTGCCCATTGTGTTGGATTGTCAATGCAACCCTCTTCTCCCACTCTTCACACACTGATAGCAACACCGCAGGAGAAATGCTAGCACAGGCTTCCAGTATCCGTAGTTTCAGGTGCTGCACATCTCG
>BLSH010406495.1:1430462-1440641 GCA_018402905.1 Glandirana rugosa
TCGGTCCCCACATGAATGTTCCCAGCGTTAACGCTGGGCCGGAGTACGACGTCCCCCGGGAACGCCGGGGGGACATGCGGACCTATCCTCATCACCGCCCCCGCCGACGTATATGTGGCTAGAGAGGTAAAACACGGGTTTACCTTTCTACAGGTCTCTTTAACACTCGATGTAAAAAGGAGGAGTGGTCCTTGGAAAGGGACTGCGATCAAGACAGGGATGGTCCGCCCATGGAGTGGACAGGGACGAGATGGTTGAGCGTTTTACGTACGGTTCGGACGGAGGCACATGACAGGAGGGAGAGGCCAGGAGCGCCGGCGGGGACCCGAGAAGAGGAGGATCGTGGCTACCAACTACACAGAGCAGGTAAGAATAACATGTTTTTTGTTACCATCACTTTTCAGCCCTGGCTCCCAGGCTTGGCATGCATTTTGCGAGTTGGTAGAGCAGGGACAGGTGAGGTACCCGCCTGGTAGGGACAGAACTAGCGTCAGGGAAAGGTTCCTGGTGAGGAGGAAAAATGTAGCTCACAATTTCTCTGGACATCTTTCCATTTGGGCACAAAATGGAGAGATCGGTGTATATGCAGCCGCCCCCGCCACTACTCCTATCCAGGCGTACAGGGGGGCCGCAAGGGCCCCCTGCAGCATGAGGCCGGGTCGCAATTGCGACCCTTGTAAGTACACCCCTGGCTAGTAGTAGTTAGTCACAGTCAACTAGACTTGTTTTGTAATGTTGTCTAACCCACTTCTGAAGATGTGGCTTGGACAAGCTAGGAAACGTCTTCAACATTACAGAACAAGTCCAGTTGAATGTGACCAACTACCACTCGCTATGTCTTCTTGTTGTGTATTTTCTTGTATATTTCAAATTTCTACCTTTCGCCTTCTACAGAACCATGCTTTGAGATTTGGGACTCTTCGGATATCACGCTCTACAGAACAACTAAAATCAGATCAAGCCGGTAAATATTTTATGTTCTGTGTACATGTCAGAGTTATATGAGAAAAGAAGCTATCTGGAAAATGGGAACAGGTGGTGTTACATGTTCTTCTCTCGGATGAGCGGTTCCTGTATTAATGTACAGCAGTCGGTGGGTTGGTTGGAAAGATTGGCTGTAGAACAAGGTAATCAACTTTTCGTCAAACCTTGAACATGAGGATATGATACTCTAGATATTAAAGGCACACTCCTGTCAAACTGATAACCAGGGCAACCGGATTCAGCAGGCTTTTCACGGGGATGGATGGGACTCTATGATCTCTCATGATTCTAGGGTGGCCAACCACTTTTTCATACTTCAGTGTTAAAGGGTGAGGCTGCAGTGGAATCAAAGTGAGAAAGAAAGAGAGAGAGGGAGGGAGGAAAAAAAAGAGAAGGGTAGAGAGCAGGGCCGGATTAACGTAGGGGCTATTGGAGCTGCAGCTCCAGGCCCCTACCTTAATACAGGCCCAGCAGCGTCGGACCATTTGGGTGCTGGCATTGCCCTACTGACAACATCCACTGCCAAACCACCGCCTCCCAAAAGCATTTTGAAAAAAATAAAATTGTAAAAAAATAATAAAAAAAATTAAATAAAATAAATAATCATATAAAAAAAACAACTGCTGACACCGCCCACTGCTCTACTGACTCCATCCACTGTCCTCCACTGCCCCCTAAAAATATTCAGATGAGCAGACTATGGGGCGCGTCATATCCGGGATTCCTGGCTCTGATTTGGCAGTAGGTGATTTTATTGGATGCAATAAGTTTGGAATACAATAAACTTTTTAAATCAAAGTACACTATGGAGCTGTCTTTTTACCTTCCATACCACAAAACCTGAGGATCATTGGACCGTCCAGGCACCCATCCGAGGAGCACAATAGGAGACCGGAGACAACAATCACAGGACCACATAGGATTCCCCACAAGTGACCAGACAGGCGTCCTTGCGCTGTACCCCTGTGTGGGGTGGCGCCGTCCGGTAAGGAGGGGTCCTAGGGGAGCCTCACAAAAAGTGGAATGCCTTGATGCACATAATTGGAAGAACACCTTTTATTATTTATTAATTATTTATAGACTTTTTCACCTTTTTTCATTTGTGGCAATTAATATGAAATATGCAAGATCATTGTTTTGACTTAGCACATCAACCTATTAAGCAGCATTTGAACTGTATAATTGTGTAATTCTGAACGGATTGAAGTACCTTGGTTGACATTTTGAAAGGATTGAAGGACTTGAGTTGCTAATTATCCCACACCTGTGGGGGTTACACACATTTTGAACAGGACTTTTTATACACCTTATGGTTCAACAATAAGCACAGAACACTTTAAATAATATAGTAGGTTTGCACTTTAAGGAATACCCAAACGAAATGCGTCCTTTTTTTCCCACAAATAGAGCTTTCTTTTGGTGGTATTTGATCACCGCTGCGTCATTTCTGATCGCCGCTATAAACAAAAGAAGAGCGACAATTTTGCAAAAAAAACCCAAATTTCTTACTTTTTGCTAAAATACAAATCCAAAAAAAAAAATATAAAAAAACATTTTTTTTCACCGTTTTTGGCCGATTTACATTCTTCCTCATATTTGCGATAAAAAAAATTGCAATTGGCGTTTATTGATTGGTTTGCGCAAAAGTGGTCGCGTTTACGGATGATGAGAATTCATTTTTGGGTTTTTTTTTTTTTACTAGTAATGGCGGCGATCTGCGATTTTTAGCGGTACTGCGATATTTCAGCGGACATGTCGGACTATTTTGACACTTTTTTGGGATCATTGGCATTTATACAGCGATCAGTGCTATAAAAATGCACTGATTACTGTGTAAATGCCATTGGCAGTGAAGGGGTTAACCTGCAGGGGGCGCTCTAGGGGTTAAGTATGTTCCCTGGGCGTGTTCTAACTGTAGGGGGACTGCCCTAGCTGGAAAAGGGAAGTGGTCACAGCCTCCATGTAGAGGAAAGCTGTGATCACAGCCCTTCCCCCTTCACAGAGCGGAGGTCCGTGTTTACTTACACGGGCCTCCGTTCCTTCGCTCCGGGGGGGCCATCGCGGGTATCCGGCGGCAATCGAAGCCGCCGCACCCGCTCCCTGGCCCTCCCTGAACACAGTGAGCGTGCGCGCGCTCACAGTGCGCGTTATCGCAGCCGCCGTCGTATGACGGCGATTTGCGATAACGAGCCACTTTGCCGCCGTCAACCTGCGGTTGGCGGTCGGCCAGTGGTTACGTTTAGATAAGTTTTTTCCATATTGTATAGGACGTTTGCACTTTAAATACTACACTAAGTGAGTTCTCGCTCACCTGAATTAATAAGGTTTATGTGAGCACTGCATTACTTCAAGGTTTAGTAGAAACACTATCTTATATTATTTATTTAATCCTTCACTTATTATATTAATTTTTATCACATTTATTTATTTATACATGTGCAAAATATTTTTACCATAAAGGGATCATTTAAGGTAGCGCCATCCAGTTCTCAATAAATAATTAGTATATCTCCCATAAGGAAGAAACCACTGGGGGCAGCAAGCCTTTCTAACACCAAAAACATCCAAAAGCGCAATACCCCTATCCTTCTCACTGTTGAGCCCACGTCCTCTCCACCAGTCCAGCGCAACTCTGCCACCTCAATCCCAGTGACAGAATTGGGTCTCGCCGTGCACTAGCGTGGACCGCATGTGTGCACATAATTAACTCCTTCCACACCATGAGGCTAGGTACATGGGGTCACCGTACCGCGGGTTGGGTCCCAGGGAATTGACTGCTAGGGAGGGAGCTAGAACACAGACCCCCTTGCTAATGGAGGACCTGTCACCTACATCAGGTACCACGATTTGTTGACATTCTCTCCAGTCTTTGGTTACCCATAGCAACTACACTTCCACTCCCACTCTTCTGCCATGTTAACCCTTCTCCTGTGATGGCTTCCTTCCATTCTTTAGAGGCCCTCCACCAGGATGTACTCCACCAGAGACACAAAGAAGGACTTATAGGGGTTGATTTACTAAAGCTTGAAAGTGCAAAATTTGGTGCAGCTCCACACAGAAACCAATCAGCTTCAAGGTTTTATTTTCAAAGCTTTGATTGAACGAGCTGAAGTTAGAAGCTGATTGGCTACCATGCACAGCTGCTCCATTTTTTGCACTTTACAGCTTTAGTAAATCGACCCCATAGTGTAGTAGGTTTATTTGATATTTAAAAACGGACATGTAAAATATTGCACTCACGTGTATCAGTGCCTGAGCCTGGCACTGGGGATCTACAGCATGGGCTGATGTGGCCAGGCAGTTAAAAACGCTGGCGTGTGCTCCACGCACCATTCTGGATACTGGGCCTAGGTAGAGGTCACATGGGAATCCAGAAGTGAAGAATCCCTGTTCTAGGGATTCTTTGTGGTTGTTTTAAAAAGGCAAATAAACTTTTTGCAAAGTGCAGTTGCACTCTGCAAGAGCAGTTGCTCCAAAGCTTAGTAAATGAGGGAAAGCTCTGCTGACTTCTATCATCCAATCATGTGCAAGCAAAAATGCTGTTTTTTTAATTTTCCTTGCACAAGATTTGGTATTCTTTGCAAAGCGAAGCCTTACCCCATTTACTTTGGAGCAACTGCACTTGCAGAGTGCAATTGCACTTTGCAAAGTGCACAGTCTATTTGGCTTTAGTAAATCAACCCCTTTGTGTCTCTGGTGGAGTATATCCTTACTTCCTAGCTATAAGCTGAGGGATCATTGGAGTGGAACAGTGGGAGCTCAGGAACCGATCTGGTTTTCTAAAAGCGCAATTTGAATTTCAATAACAAGGGGTCAAACTCCTTTGGTGAGTTGCCATCTACCCTCTGAGCACTCGTGGTGAAGCATTCAGAAGATACTGTATACACAGTATCTCACAAAAGTAAGTACGCCCCTCACATTTTTGTAAATATTTTATTCTATCTTTTCATGTGACAACACTGAAGAAATGACACTTTGCTACAATGTAAAGTAGTGAGTGTACAGCTTGTATAACTGTGTAAATTTGCTGTCCCCTCAAAATAACTCAACACACAGCCATTAATGTCTAAACCGCTGGCAACAAAAGTGCTTGGCCAGTCCATCCCCTTTACCCTCAGCTTCTATAGCAAGGTGGCGGTCATCTTGGAGGTGAGTTTGGGGTCGTTATGTTGGAATACTGCCCTGTGGCCCAGTCTCCGAAGGGAGGGAATCATGCTCTGCTTCAGTAAGTCACAGTACATGTTGGCATTCATGGTTCCCTCAATGAACTGTAGCTCCCCAGTGCCGGCAGCACTCATGCAGCCCCAGACCATGACACTCCCACCACCATGCTTGACTGTAGGCAAGACACACTTGTCTTTGTACTCCTCACCTGGTTGCCGCCACACACGCTTGACACCATGTGAACCAAATAAGTTTATCTTGGTCTCATCAGACCACAGGACATGGCTCCAGTAATCCATGTCTTTAGTCTGCTTGTCTTCAGCAAACTGTTTGCGGGCTTTCTTGTGCATCCTCTTTAGAAGAGGTTTCCTTCTGGGACGACAGCCATGCAGACCAATTTGATGCAGTGTGCGGCGTATGGTCTGAGCACTGACAGGCTGACCCCCCACCCCTTCAACCTCTGCAGCAATGCTGGCAGCACTCATAAGTCTATTTCCCAAAGACAACCTCTGGATATGACGCTGAGCACTGCACTCAACTTCTTTGGTGGACCATGGTGAGGCGCTGTCCTGAGTGGAACCTGTCCTGTTATACCGCTGTATGGTCTTGGCCACTGTGCTGCAGCTCAGTTTCAGAGTCTTGGCAATCTTCTTATATCCTAGGCCATCTTAATGTAGAAATATCAAAAATATATAATAAACCGCGCCCACTAAAAAATAAGATAGTAAATTATTATAAACAATATTAAAGTGTCGGGCTGCTCGCAAATAAACAATAGATCAGAAAATTGTTTAAACAGAGTATTTGGGATGGTTGCAGCGCCCAAGAATATTACATAAAGTAAATAATGTATAAGTGCAGCATAAATGAGGACTAAATAGGTAAAATAAAGTAAATGGATAAATATTCTTCCTTTTCCAAGGAGAAAAAAACAGGTATTATAGTCTGATCCAGATCACACTAAAGAGTTCTACCAAGTGAGGGAAGAAAATGCTCCTTTAGAGTCTTCCGTGACAGTATTGATAGAACCTTAGCAAGAATCTTCATGTGCAAGACATCCTAGTACATCCTGGAATCTAGTAAAGATGTAAGCTTACCAGACTCAGGTAGGGCTTGCGCAGGGGTTACAATCCACTTTCAGGGTAGTGGTCACCGCTAGTCTTCAACAGCAGGAGATCCTGGGCATCTATGGGGTCATCATGGACTGATCATCTCAGGCAGCTCATCATAAGGACATCCCAAGCAGTATTGAGGACGAGATCCAAATCACAAGGGGCTCCAAAAACCTCTCTGGAATGCTCCACACGGTTCATCCGATGTTTAGCGCATAAATTATGAGAGGAAAAAGGCCAACATAGTGTGATATCGTTTCAAAAATTTTATTTTAGAACATGAGGGATTAATAATACTCACATTGGTGAAAAGTAAAAAGAGCTCTGAATAAAAACAAAGTGACAGGAGGAGTAGAGAACCCGACGCGTTTCGGCTCACACAGCCGTCATCTGGGGTATTCCCCCCCTCCTGTCTTCACTCCTATTTATAATAAATGAAGAAGATTTACAATCACCGCCCCTAGGGGGCTAAAAACGGAAGTCTGCCTTTGGTTTAAAAATGGCGTCATGGCGTGCGTTCCACGCCTCTTTTTCATACTTTTAGGTGTCATGGACTAGAAAGAGACTTCAATGAGACACAGTATATGTCTATACATATAAGGGTGATAAACAATGTGTAAATATGGTATCAGAACCACAGAAAGAATGTGAAACTATGAAGGGAATATGGGCAGACATACAAGATGTTAGATACATAAGGAAGTGATGTAAGGGCTACCCGGAAGTGAATTTTGCCAGCGGGCAATACAAGATGCTGAATATTCAAGGAAGTGATGTGAAGATTCCCGGAAGTGAATTTAGCCAGCAGGCGAACGGCGTGTGAGGAGCCGCACCTAGGCATTAAACTAGTTAAGTGTTTGCATCACTTCCTGTGTCAAAAGGAAGTGTCAGCAAAGAACGTCTAAAAATAGAAAGTGCCGGGTACCAATATGCGTAACCAATCTCATGGTGTATGGTTCACGACTAAATTATAAAAGATGATTCATAAAAAATGTATAATCAGATAATAGAAATGCAAAGGAGATGTGAATAGAAGGAATGGATATGGATAAAAATTTTTGGTGAATAATAAAAATAGTGGAAATAAATACAACTGACGTGAGTGTATATGTGCAAATAGCAGAATAGGTATTAAGGTGTACCAAAAAATATATGACACACATCTGTGTGCGGAAACGATGTGTGAGTGATCACAGGGGTATAAAGATTGTCTTACAAAAAAATGAATATAAAAATGAAGTTGAAAAAAGGTGATTTGGGTGACGCCAGATCTAAAAGAGGTGAGACCTGCGTTGCACATAGTACAGTACATGGAGCGAGCCATAATATATACCAATCACAAAGGAAGTAGGTATGGAATATTAAATGAAAATGGAAATAAGTATAAAACGCATGTTAGAAAAATTTTTTAAATAAGTATAAAACGCATATTAGAAAGCAGCCAGGAGATCTCTTGATAAATCAAAGTTTTAGATAAGTGTAAAACGCATGTTAAAAAGTAGCCAGGAGATCTCTTAATAAAATAAATTTTTTTTTTTTTTTTAAAAAGTATAGGGAGCATGTTAAAAAACAGCCAGGAGATTTCTTGGTAAATCAAATTATAGCCAATATTGCCCATAATGGGATTGTAAAGATATAAAAATATAAAATGGGGTGGAGAAAAATAGTAATGTAAAATGCCGAAATGTGTTCAAACAAAAGGACATAGAAGGTATTGCAGGGGGTTAAAATCAGAAACAAGCTTAAAATATATACATATTCCCAAATTTAAGAGGTAGATCTACGGGAATGGTGGGACAGAAGATCAAGCTTTATTAATAAAAGAGTTGATGTCCCAATCAACATTCATTCCATGCGGGTAGTAACTCTTAATGGAATAAATCCAATCTGGATCTGGATCAGACTATAATACCTGGTTTTTTCTCCTTGGAAATGGAAGAATATTTATCCATTTACTTTATTTTACCTATTTAGTCCTCATTTATGCTGCACTTATACATTATTTACTTTATGTAATATTCTTGGGCGCTGCAACCATCCCAAATACTCATCTTAATGTAGAGCAACAACTCTTTTTTTCAGATCCTCAGATAGCTCTTTGCCATGAGGTGCCATGTTGAACCTCCAGTGACCAGTATGAGAGAGTGAGAGCGATAACACCAAATTTAACACACCTGCTCCCCATTGACAGCTGAGACCTTGTAACACTAATGAATCACATGACACCAGGGAGAAAAAAATGGCTAATTGGGCCCAATTTGGACATTTTCACTTAGGGGTGTACTCACTTTTGTTGCCAGCGGTTTAGACATTAATGGCTGTGTGTTGAGTTATTTTGAGGGGACTTTACATTGTAGCAAAGTGTCATTTCTTCAGTGTTGTCACATGAAAAGATAGAATAAAATATTTACACAAATGTGAGGGGTGTACTTACTTTTGTGAGACACTGTACATGCAGAAGCACTTTATACCTACAGTATGGTGTTGGGCACAGTCACGTTGGAATTTAGTTTGCATTGTATTGAATATTATATTTTATTTTATATGTTTGTTCACTTATTTGATCGTGTTTCTCATACATCCTTATATTCTCCATTGAGATTTGGATGTTTATTTTTGAATACACATGGTGAAGCGCCATCATCTTTACAATGTATATTTTATATCTACAGTATGTGTGTTATGTACCAATTATTATATATTTATTTGTAAAACAAATATTTGATGCATTTAGTAAAAACAGCAATATCAAATGGCAGTTTTAAAGCCTAGATAAGTAAATAAATAAATAAAGCTGACTTTAAACCATTAGAGTTTCTCTTCAAGTCTCTCTGATGTCGAGGTGGTGCCAACTACACACCATGGCTGTCTGGGCAGCATTAGGAATGAAAGTGACTGTTGGTGATGGGTCACATGACCTGTTCTGTAGCTTCCTTTTGTACATCTTCCAACTGTTACATAATGGCAGTTGGTAGTGATGGCACACAGGATTGCAGTGGTGGAACGTCTGATCTTGTTTCAATCAGGAACACAATATAAATGTATTTGTTCCCAGTAAAACGTACTGTAGGTCACTTTGCGAGAGCTTTATAAGAGGATTAAAGAATGGAGATGAGGGAGGTGAGCAAAACAATTGGGGAGAGACAAAGTGGATTAAAAGACGAGAGATGTAGAGGAGGAAGTCTGAGTGAGGAATGAGACAAAGGATGAGAGCTTAGCATACTAGAGAACTGTCTCCATTGTAGCAAAACCCATTTTTTGCAGCCACCGATCTAAAGCAAGTCTCATTATACCTTCTTTGCTGCTTATTCTGTAGATTGGAGATTGTCCTGTTATGTATTCCATGGATGTTCTGCTTGTTCCCCTAAAGGAACCGATCTGCACTTGTCCCTCAGGATGGAGGTGGTGAGTGACTGGCTGAATGGAAAGTCCATACAGGAATCTTTCCATACTGTTCTACTTTGAAATATAAATATACAACCTATTTGTACTATTATTATATTATATTAACCGCTTCCATACAGGACACTTACACCCCCTTCCTTACCAGACCAATTTTCAGCTTTCAGCACTCTCACACTTTAAATGACAATTACTCAGTCATGCAACACTGCACCCAAACAAAATTTTTATCATTTTTTTCTCACAAATAGAGCTTTCTTTTGGTGGTATATAATCACTGCTGGGTTTTTTATTTTTTTCAATATAAGCGAAAAAGTAGCAAAAATTTTGAAAAAAAAACACTTTTTTTTAGTTTGTATTGAAAAATTTTGCAAAAAAGTAATTTTTCTTCATAAATTTGGGCGATAATTTATACTGCTACATATCTTTGGTAAAAATAACCCAAATTAGTGGATATTATTTGGTCTCTGTGAAAGTTATAGAGTCTACAAGCTATGGTGCCAATCACTGAAAATTG
>BLSH010406495.1:1490662-1502806 GCA_018402905.1 Glandirana rugosa
TAAGCCCCCCCCCCCCCCCCCTCATCAGGCGAGCAGAGGGAAAGCCGATAAACGGCTCTTCCTATTTACACTGTGATCAGCCGTGAGAAAGAATATAACCTTCTTCTGAAATTTGAATTTCAAATATAATAAGTTCAAATTCAAATAGAATAGAAAAGAATTGAAAAGAAAAAAAAAAACAAAATAAAATAAACCAGAAAATAAAGGAATAGAATAGAAAGGATAAAAATATAATAAAATAGAAAGATTATAAACATCTTCTGAAATTCAAAATTCAACTAAATTAACTTTGAATTTGAATAGAATAGAAAGTAAAATAATAGATTACAAAAAAATTCAATAGAAAAAAATAGAATAGAAAGAATTTTAACAATATATTTGTTTTCTGAAATTTGAATTTTGAATAGAATAAACTCAAATTATATTGAGAAGAATAGAAAAGAAAAGAATAGAAAATACAATAGAATAGAATATAAAAAAAACAATAGAATAGAATGGAATAGAAAGAACATAACCATCTTACAAAATTCGAACTTCGAATAGAATAAATTCAAATTCAAATTGAATTTGAGTGGAATTCGAACTCCAATCAATTCAATTTTTTTTACTTCTGACAATTCAAATCGATTCGAATTCAAATAAACAAAACAAATTCCGAAAAGGAATCAAATTAAGTAAACAAATTTAACCAGTTGCCAACCAGCCAATGTATAGTATATGTATGGTGGCAGGTCGGCTCGCCTGCGCAAATCGCCGTACCTATATGGCGGTCTGTGCACAAGTCACTGTGGGTGTGCGTGCGACCCTGCTGCGCGCCACTGGAATGCACCTCGATGTCCGCGGCGAACCACGATCGCGGTGTGCAGAGGTAGAAAAGGGATGTAAACAAGGTGGATTCCCATTCTGACAGGGAACATGTTAGAGATCTTCTGTTCCCAGTGATAAGGAACAGCGATCTCTGTAATGTCCCTGGCAGCCCATCCCCTACAGTTAGAACACATCCAGGGAACACAGTTAACCCCTTGATCGCCCCCTAGTGTTAACCCCTTCCCTGGCAGTGCCATTTATACATTGATCACTGCATTTTTATAGCACTGATCACTGTATTGGTGTCACTGGTCCCCCAAAAGTGTCTCATAGGGTCAGATTTGTCCGCCGCAATGTCACAGTCCCGCTAAAAATCTCAGCTCGCCGCCATTACCAGTAAATAAGAAAAAATTCCATAAATCTATCTCATAGTTTGTAGACGCTATAACTTTTGCGCAAACCAATCAATATACACTTATTGGATTTTTTTTTTTTTACCAAAAAATGTAGAAGAATCCATATCTGCGTAAACTGATGAATAAAATAGTTTTTTTTATTTATTTATTTATTTATTTATTTATTCCAGGTACTTATATAGCGCCGTCAATTTACGCAGCGCTTTACATATACATTGTACATTCACATCAGTCCCTACCCTCAAGGAGCTTACAATCTAAGGTCCCTAACTCACATTCATACATATACTAGGGCCAATTTAGACAGGATCTAATTAACCTCACAGCATGTCTTTGGAGTGTGGGAGGAAACCGGAGTACCCGGAGGAAACCCACGCAGGCACAGGGAGAACATGCAAACTCCAGGCAGGTAGTGTCGTGATCGGGATTCGAACCAGCGACCCTTTTACTGCTAGGCGAAAGTGCTACCCACTACACCACTGTGCTGCCCCACACGCTTTATTATAGCAAAAAGTAAAAGATTTTTTTTTTTTAAAGATTGACGGTCTTCTTTTGTTTATAGCGCCAAAAATAAAAACCGCAGAGGCGATCAAATACCACCAAAATAAAGCTCTATTTGTGGGGAAAAAAGGACATAAATTGTGTTTGGGTACAACGTCGCACGACTGCGCAATTGTCAGTTAAAATGGCACAGTGCCGTATCGCAAAAAATGACCTGGCCATTAAGGGGGTAAACCCTTCCGGGGCTGAAGTGGTTAACTAAACAAATTTATGTAAATACCGAATCAAACTGAAACTAAACATTTTTTTTTTCATTCTGCCCATGTCTAGTCCTTGTACTTTTGATGCAGATTAAAAAGGCCACATCTGGTGTGAAACGTCCCTCAATGAATTTCGCCACAATCACTCCCCCCATTCCTAGCCATGATATTCATTGTATCAATTTTTTAAACAAAACTTGCTTTTTAAGCCTCATTCACACGGGCGTTTTTTTGACGCCGGCGTTTTCTGGCGTTTTTTGCAGCTCTCCATGTTAACCAATGGCCCCATAAAAACGCCAACGTTTTTGAGCTGTAGATGGCGTCGGCGTTAGTGAGCTGAAAGTAGAACCCACGGCCAGCGCGTTCCAAGGCTGTAACGTTTTGGCAAAACGCCAACTGTACCGGCGTTAACCGGCGTTTTTTGACGCCAACGTTTTTAGGTTGCAAAATATCAGAGGGATGATTTAAAAAAAAAAACGCCTATTGACGCCGACGCTCACTAACGCCGATGTATAACGCCGAAAAATGCCAATTTTTTTTCCCTGACGCCGGGCCCGACGTTTTGTTTATAAAGAAATGTCCGTGTGTATGAGGCCTGAAAGTATCTCATAAAACATAAAAGTCCTATTGCGCTGGACTCCTCTTTTTTGACTTCATGTTCTGCGCAAACTTCTGTGAACAGCCAATCACACAAGAGGAAAACTAGATTTATAGGGAGTTCTGTACATGAAGGAAAAATACCAAAGTTGCCATATTGCAAGGCAGCACGTTTTACATTTTTTTTGGCAGATTCAGAAAAATGCCTCATAGAAGGAAGGGAATTGTAATTTTTACTGACATTAAAGTGTTACGAGACCCACAACAGTAAAATCACTCTGTATATGCAGTAAAGCATGCTTATTATACTCACTGTGGAATCAAAGGGGTTAATCCTCTGCATTGTGTAAAAGGGCTGTTTGATCCTGTCTTCTCTGATCCTCCCCTTCTTTTGCTGTCCCCAATCCATCTGCTGATAGAACAGAGCCTTGGATGCACTCTGCACATGCTCAGTTTGGTGTGTATTGCTAGAGTTTTTTTTTTTCTCGGGAAGGTGCATGTGATCAGCACAGGGCCATTCAGCATTGTCCAGACAGAGGGTCGGGGGTCATGCACCCTCATAGGGCAGCCAGAAGAGAATAAACTCCTCCTACAAACTTTAGCCAGACACTGATAGAAGTCACAAGACTGCTGATGAGAAAAGGTATTTAGCAGTTTATAGTTACTAAAATAATTGCATTTCCATGTTCTGTGTGCTGTGGGACAGCAGATATAGTGATTGCAAGGTCCAGGGTTTAGTGACACTTTAAATTCCATTACATCACACTTAGCCTTGATATACACGATATCACAAAGTATTGGGACGCCTGTCTTTACACGCACATGAACTTTAATGACATCCCAGTCTTGGTCCGTAGGGTTCAATATTAAGTTGGCCCACCCTTTGCAGCTATAACAGCTTCACCTCTTCTGGGAAGCAGGGGCGCCAGGCGGGCTGAGGGGACTAGAGCCCTAGGTGGTCCCCCGAAAAGCCCTTGGACTTCGGGGCAGTTTAGCTCCATTATTAGTCCCGAGCGGCCATTAACATGCTTGACGTCCATAGGGCACCGCTCCAACCAAAGGAAGTGACACTGCGAGGGCGGTGCCAGATGGCTGTGATGGACGTCACGCTTAGCAAATCCCGTGCTAGAGTGGGACGTGTGACGTGCATGGGAGATCCGGACCGGCTCCCCACTTTCTGTGTCTCTCTGTCACTGGCCGCTAGGAGTTCTAGTCCATCTGTGCTTTCTCTAGCCCTCTCTTTCTCTCCCGGGAAGAGAGAGAGAGGGGGGAGAGAGAGCACAGAGGGACTACAACTCCCAGCACATCAGAGAGAGAGGGGGAAAGGAGCAGCAAGAAAGTATGAGAAATAAATTGTAGTTCCTCTGTTATTTCTGTTTATTTCTTATGCTTTCTTGCTGCCCCCTTCCCCCTCTCTCTCTGATGTGCTGGGAGTTGTAGTCCCTCTGTGCTCTCTCTCCCCCCTCTCTCTCTCTCTTCCCCTCTCTTCAGAGGAGGCACTCTGCTGGGGTCATCTGATGGCAGGCGAGTGATACACTCGGGGCTCTCACTGATTCTGCATTATGGTGAGTTGAATGATTTCATTTTATATTACAATGTAATAATAGAAATAATGCACTTCAATCATCCTGACACCATAACAACCATGGTGCCGGGATGGTTGAAGCGCCAACACCAGGTGATTGGAGAATCTTTATCTGCTGATTGTTAAACTTTCTGGAATACACAGATTGTATTGTGGTGAAAGACCTGGGCCTGCTGTCCCTCCATCCCGACTTCTTTCCTTTCTTCTCTCTCCTTCCCTCCCTATCTCTTTCTTTCTTCCTCCATCCTTCATTCAGCTCAGAATCAAACCACACCCCTTTAGAGCAACGCCCATTTTCGGGCTTCAGCCCCAGGGCATTTTCCCACCTAGCAACGCCCCTGCTGGGAAGGCTGTCCACAAGGTTTAGGAGTAAACTCGCCCATCCATGTCTTTATGGACCTTGCTTTGTGCAGTGGTGGGCAGTCATGTTGGAACAGGAAGGGGCCATCCCCAAACTCTTCCCACAAAGCTGGGAGCATGAAATTGTCCAAAATATCTTGGCATGCTGACGCCTTAAGAGTTCCCTTCACTGGAACTAAGGGGCCAAGCCCCACCCCTGAAAAACAACCCCACAAGCTGATTGTGTCCCACTTGTTGTTGATTCTTCACAAAAAAGTAGTTTTATATCTTTGTGTTTGAGGCCTGAAATGTGGCAAAAGGTCGCAAAGTTCAAGGGGGCCGAATACTTTGGCAAGGCACTGTATTTATGTACTCTTTGCGCTAATTATGCTCTGTGTACTTTATACGTTGTCATAAGATGTACATTGATAATACGCGAATAAAAAAAGTTTGTAAACAGAAAACTAAAGGAATAGAACAGAAAAAAAAAAACAATAGACTAGAAAAGAATATAACAGGAAACAAAAGAATAGAATACAACGGCTCTGTTCCCCTCCACCACATTCTATTCTTTCATTTTCTGTTATATTCTATTGCAGGGATAAGCAATTAGCGGACCTCCAGCTGTTACAAAACTACAAGTCCCATCATGCCTCTGCCTCTGGTTGTCTTGCTTGTGGCTATCAGAGTCTTGCTATGCCTCCTGGGACTTGTAGTTCTGCAACATCTGGAGGTCCGCTAATTGCATATCCCTGTTCTATTGTATTCTATCTTTTTCCATTCTATTCCTCCTCTTTCCACTCCGCCCCATTCTCCTTGGAAATCTGAAAACGATTCGAATTTAAAAACTATTCGAAAACTTTTCTAATTGATTTGAAAACCAATAAACGAATTCCGAAAATGAATTAAACGAATGTATCGAATCTAACTAAACAAGCGTATGTAAATAACGAAACAAATTTTTTCGCTCGGCTCATGCCTAGCTGATAGGCACTGTATCTGGGAATAGGGATGTAGCCAATCGCTGTCATTGAAATAAAAGAATAAAGAGAGATTCCTCGCCAGATCGGGGAATCAGGCGCCCATCACGGGGAATCGAATGCGGAGCTGAAAATAATACATAAATATCTGCTGTTCCCACAAAGTTGGGAGCATGAAATTGTCCAAATGTCTTGGTATGCTGACGCCTTAAGAGTTCCCTTCACTGGAGCTAAGGGGTCAAATCCAACCCCTGAAAAACAACCCCACACCATAATCCCCCCTCCACCAAATGATTTGGACCACTGCACAAAGAAAGGTCTATAAAGACATGGATGAGAGAGTTTGGGGTAGAGGAGCTTGACTGGCCTGCACAGAGTCCTGACCTCCAACCCGATAGAACACCTTTGGGATGAATTAGAGCGGAGACTGCGATCCAGGCCTTCTCATCCAACATCAGTGCCTGACCTCACAAATGGGCTTCTGGTCAAACATTCCCATAGACACTCCTAAACCTTGTGGACGGCCTTCCCAGAAGAGGTGAAGCTGTTATAGCTGCAAAGGGTGGGCCAACTCAATATTGAACCCTACAGACTAAGACTGGGATGCCATTAAAGTTCATGTGCGTGTAAAGCAGAGGTTCTCAACTCCGGTCCTCAGGACCCACTAACAGGCCAGGTTTGCAGGATAACTGAAATAGATCACAGGTGATTGCAGTATTCTAGTCTGCGTCTCCCCAAGGTAATACTTAAAATCTGGCCTGTTGGTGGGCCTTGAGGCCCGGAGTTGAGAACCACTGGTGTAAAGGCAGGCGTCCCAATACTTTTGGTAATATAGTGTATGTTGTGTAACTGTTTTAACAAAATCAAAGTTGAACTTGAAATTTCCTGTCATCTGACCTCCTTTAAATGGCGGCCATAACACCGATATCATTAGCGCCGCTCACATCTGTATTTTGCCCATCCAGCGTTCACCGCACTGGAAATTCACGGACTGTAATAAAATGTAATGGATTCACTAGCAATCCGCGTTCCCTTTGATTTCTTGAAGCAACATGACCTTAGCAGTCTAGTAGAAAACACATGAAATGAAAAATTTGTTTTAATCTCCTGCCTGCTCATTTGCCTGAGAAGGAGGTTAAATTCCCGCTGTCTCTTCGCCATTTAATCCAGCGAGCGACGCGCCATCTATAATAGTGAATATATGAAGCAAAGTGGACATTTTCTCCCCTCCTGGGAGCGGGGCCGGGACCGCGAGCGCGCCGCACCAGGAGCGTCTCTCAGACAGTAATGCTCTGCGGTCAATCGACTGCCTGGCTAGGATTCACGGCCTCCTAGTTCCAGTCCGCTAAGCCGCGTCGTCTCCTTCACACACAGCTAATTACAAAATGATGCTGTAGACAGTCAGCTCGGGCGCGCGAGCCCAGCTTCTGCCACCTTGTGCACTGTCATTTAAAGGGCTTTGCTACTTGAACCTCTTGACAGGTTGGCTGATAAGGGTTCCAGGCTGCAGGATACAGGGGGTTTGGGATCTGAGCCCTTCACACAGTGAGCCGGCAATTTTTTTTTTTTACCTTCGTACTGAGAATGACCTGATTAATCATAATGTTGCTTCAGATATAAGATTTTAAGGTTGGATCATTGAGCTACGGGCAGGGCTGGCCCAAGACATTGTGCTGCCTGGGTACAAGAATGAAATGCTGCCCATCCCCACCCAAAAAAAAAAAAGGCCCCCACTCCATTATTTTATATCATGATAATTAACCTCCCTGGCGGGATGATTATTTCAGATTTTTGGTGCTGAAAGCGATACGATTATTTTGCATGGAAATTTGGCGTTTTATATTGTAGGCCTGTAATTCTTAGGAATAACTCACTTAAATCTGTCCAAACAAGAGTCTAGTAGACATCCCGGGTATGATAAAGTTTGAAACATGAAATAATAAATTATAATATAATAAATAACTAAAAATAACTATCAAAAATAATAATATAATAGTAATAAAATGTATTCAATAATGTAATCAAACCAAAAACACTGAAATTTGCCGAGTTACAGAATTGTCGCTGTCGTCACTCAGTGTCTGATGATAAATTTCCCCAATAATCAGTATCACTCAATTCTGCAAATGATTCTTATTTACTATCGCTGTTTTCTAGCTGATCAAAAACCACTTTTGACGTAGGCTAGGGTAGTATACAGACAGGCTAGGGTAGTATATGGACAGGCTGGGGTAGTATATGGACAGGCTAGGGTAGTATATGGACAAGCTAGGGTAGTATATGGACAGGCTAGCGTAGTATATGGACAAGCTAGGGTAGTATATGGACAGGCTAGGGTAGTATATAGACAGGCTATGGTAGTATAGGGACAGGCTAGGGTAGTATATGGACAGGCTAGCGTAGTATAGGGACAGGCTAGGGTAGTATATAGACAGGCTAGGGTAGTATATGGACAGGCTGGGGTAGTATATGGACAGGCTGGGGTAGTATATGGACAGGCTAGGGCAGTATATGGACAGGCTGGGGTAGTATATGGGGTAGGCTAGGGCAGTATATGGACAGGCTAGGGCAGTATATAGACAGGCTGTATGAGGCCCGACATCAGGGAAAAATCTGTGTTTTTTCCGGTGTTTTGCATCGGCGTTAACGAACGTTAATGCGCATTAGTGAGCGTCGGCGTCAATAGGCGTTTTTTGAAAAAAAAAACAATCCTCTGCTATTTTTTAACCTAAAAACGCCGGCGTCAAAAACGCCGGTTAACGTCGGCCCCGCGTTAGTGAGCTTTTTGCAGCATCAGCGTTAAAAACGTTACAGCCTTGGAACACGCTGGCCATGGGTTCTACTTTCAGCTCACTAACGCCAACGCCATCTACAGCTCAAAAAACGTTGGGGTTTTTATGGGGTCATTGAATAACATGGAGAGCTGCAAAAAACGCCAAAAAACGTGGCGTCAAAAAACGTCAGTGTGTATGAGGCCTTATGGTCAAAGCTTAATGGAACAAGCTGGATGCTGATTGGCTACCATGTACAGCTGCACCAGATTTTGCACTCTGCAGTTTTAGTAGATCAACCACAGAGCGTTTTTACATTCACGCAAAACGCCTCTATCTAAACAGTTAGGTAAAAGTCCTTGTGTCTTGCTATTCTTGCACTAATTACAGGATGATAAAGAGTGGAGGCTCCGAAGAAGAGGACAACTCCATATTAATGTCCATGGTTTTGGAATGGAACGGCCAACAATCTCATACAGGTTTGATGGCCAGGTGTCTACAAAGCTTTGGCCATATAGTGTTTTTTCTTTAATGCCAACATGTCTATCTGACCGGGCAGGAGAAAGTCACTGGTGAACTTGAACTTTGGAAGGTAAGCAGAAATTAGCAGCTCACTACCAAGGAGGGCAGGGGGTAAGCCTCAAGGCTGAAGACCATGATGTGCATTCTACAACAAACATTTTTTAGTTCTTCAGACATTGTGCCACTACACGACTCTTGCCCGACTACTGGTGAACTCACAGCCCTGGGATCAGTGTTGCCAACCGCCAGTAAATTTACTGACAGTTTGTAAAAATTAGTGATTTTTACAACTGTCTATAAATATCAGGGTCTGATAATTTGTCATGCTGTGCTGACTTTTTAAGTGTAAACCAAGCAAACTACTTGATATGGGTATTGTCAGTGTTTCCATGTTGTGTTTAAATATCAATTGTCTTAGTTTTTAATAGGAGTTCAGTTATTTCACAGGTTGCCAGTAAAAAATGTGCTCCGTCAGTAAATTTACCATGTTTTGCCAGTAAAAAACGCTGCGGGAGGTTGGCAACACTGCCTGGGGTTGATTTACTAAAAGCAAATAGGCTATTCACTTTGCAAGGGAAGTTGCACTTTGCAAAGTAGGATTTCCCTATAGCTTAGTGAATTAGGTGAAGCTTTGCTGACTTCCATCATCCAATCATAGGCAAGCAAAAAAAAAAATTTTTCAAATGTTCCTTGCATGTGATTTGGTGTTCTTTGCAAAGTGAAAGTTTGCCACATTCACTAAGCTCTGGGGCAAATACCCTTGCAAAGTGAACAGCCCTTTTGGCTTTAGTAAATCAACTCCTCTGATGATTTCAGTTGTGTGGTAATTTACCTTAAATGCAAATGTAGGGTCATTGCGCTTCCTGAACAATAAAAAATATTATGAGGAATGCATGAATCAAAGGGCATTTCAAATATTTGCCAGGAGTTACATAATAGAGTGTGCCCATTGTTTGATTGCTCTTTTATGCCAGTTATTCTTAGCATGATAGTGGGATAATCTGCAATTTCTCCTTTTTATAGATTTACGGTATTCCTAGCATCTGAGCGACATCTGACAGTCAACATGAAACACTAAAATTTAAGACTTCAGCAATCTCACTCGTGACCTCTATGGAGATGTAATTTTTAGATGTGAAATTAATGTGCCAATCAATGTCAGAAAAGGACGTCATTTCATTTTTAAGACAAAGAACGTTCTATCTCAGATTTTTTCCAGTATTCAAGTGCAAATTTAATGACCAGTAACTTCTAATAATTGTTTTTTTTTATTTTTTAAATAAGAGAATATTTTGTCTTATAGGATGGAAAGGTTTCAATTTCAACCAACAAACATTTTTTATGTAAAAAGCCAACAGTGATCAACAGTATAGGGCCAAAGATGGTGGACACCTGACCATCAGACTTACCCTTATGGTTAAGAGTATGTGGGACCCTCCAAATGATGGACTTCAGGTGTTTTCAGTGAAGGGCACTGTTCATATAAGCCTTCAAAATGGGCACTTTTGATTTTTCGTAGCTCCCATAGATAGAGTTGAGCGAACCCGAACTGTAAAGTTCGGGTTCGTACCGAACTTTCGGGTGTCCGTGTCCCGAATCCGAACGTTTTTCGGGTTTGGGTTCTGGGTTCTGGTATTTAATCACGCATGTTGAATAGCTGCAGGGCAGCCAATCAACAAGCGTTTCACTGGTTTTCCTAGAAGCCATCACAGCCATGCCTACTAATGGCATGGCTGTGATTGGCCAGTGCATCATGTGACCCAGCCTCTATATGAGGCTGGAGTTACAGTGCTGCATGTCACATGCTCTCAGGTTAGTGTAGGGAGAGGATGCTGCCGGCGCTGTGAGGGACAGATTGTGAGGGACAGATTGCAGTGATAATAACTAGGTAGACATTACTACTACTGCTTTGAGGGACAGATTGTAGATCTATAACATCTCATCCTGCATTACAGAACGATCTCTCATCCTGCATTACAGAACGATCTGATACTGGACTAGGTAGAGATTACTACTGCTTTGAGGGACAGATTGCAGATCGAATAACATCTCCCATTTTTCTTCCTTTTGCAGCCCTCTAGCACTTTCCAGGACTTTTTTACAGTCATTTTTGTGCCTAAAAGTTCGGGTCCCCATTGACTTCAATGGGGTTCGGGGTCCGGGGTAAAGTTCGGATAACGTTCGGTACCGAAGCCGAACGTTTCCGGAAAGTTCGGCCGAACCCGCCGAACCCGAACGTCCAGGTGTTCGCTCAACTCTACCCATAGACTTCAATGGGGTTCACCGTTAAGGTTAGAACATTTCCCCTGTTTGGGGGTTTTGCTGCGAACAGGGGGGGGGGGGTGCTGGGCCTATCCCTGGTAATGGTACTTCATACAAAGACATTGTAGACCATTGCGCACTTCCAACCTTGTGGCAACAGTTTGATGTAGACACTTTTCTGTTCCACCATGACTGTGCCCCTGTGTACAAAGCCAGCTCCATAAAGACATGGTATGAGGAGTCTGGTGTGAAGGAACTCAGGTGTCCTTCAGAGACTAAAGCCTCGTACACACGGTTCGATTGTCATACGACCGCACTTCTGATTTTGGTCAAAAGCACGTGTCTGCGATTTTGTAAATCATATTGACTATCCGAAAATTTTCATTTGACCTGAACTCAATGTTAGAAGTGACATAATGTTTTGAATATTTTTTGCATCTTTTTTTCCTTTCTGAGCATGAGTAGTCTCGGACGTACAACGGAATGAAAATGGGACGTGGCGTTGTTGTACGACAGCAACTTACTGGTCTGAACATCCAGCTTTTGTCTGATGAAAATAGCAAATTGACTGTCGAAAGGAGCATGCTAATGGTAAGAATTTCGAATGTGAGTGACGATTCCCGTCCGAATTTTGCATCGTGTGTATGGGTCTTAAGATAGGGATGCTATTAAAGTTCATGTGCGTGTAAAGGCAAACGACCAAATACTTTTGACACTATGGTGTAGTTAAAGTTGGTAAGTTCAACCTGTGTGTTTATGTTGCTACCATTATCCATACCCCTGCATCTACCACATCTAAAATTTTTTGGAATTTATCTACACTCCCCGCTGACACCACCAACTGTAAAAGGGAGTTCCACATCCTTACTGCTCTAAATAACCCCTAACGCAGCTTAATTGAACCGCTTCTCATCCAACTTCATTGTGTGGCCACAAGTCTTCTTTAGAGACCTAAGATTAAAAAGAGAACCGGAGCACCCTGTCCATAAGGCAGCAATGTGATACAGGGGGAGGGGGCAGTGTGATCGAGGCAGAGGGGAAGAGAGCTGGAGCATTGTGGGTAGAGGGTAGCAGTGTGATATCCGGGGGGGGGGGGGGGGCAGA
>BLSH010406495.1:1518520-1531333 GCA_018402905.1 Glandirana rugosa
CCAAAATAATGTCTCTATCTCTGGAGTCCATACCTCTCTTAATACAAGAGAACAGAAACTAAGAAAAGGGTTTTTTTTCCCCCAAAAGGTTTGATCTTTTTTTATTTGCTTAACAAAAAATAAAAACCCCAGTGGTGATTAAATATCACCAAAAGGAAGCTCTATCTCTCTCAAAAAATGATAAAAATGTCATATAAAGTTGATCCAGGGTGAATCCGATTGCCTCTCGGGGTATCAGGAAGGAATTTTTTCCCCCGTTATAGCAAATTGGATCATTGGCTTTGCTGGGGTTTTTTGCCTTCCTCTGGATCAACTGTGGGTGAAGGATTGTATATGGGATTATTTGGTTGTATGTGTATATGTGTATATATATATATATATATATGTATATACATTTTTTTTTTTTTTGGTTGAACTGGATGGACTTGTGTCTTTTTTCAACCTGACTAACTATGTAACTATATCATATGGGTGCAGTGTTGCATGACCGCGCAATTGTCATTTAAAGTGTGAGAGCGCTGGAGGCTGGAAATTGGCCTGGGCAGGAAGGGGGGGGGGGTCCCCGATATTGAAGTGGTTAATATAAGAAAGATCGATTTTGCAGATGACTTCCCTGGTCCGTAAAGACTTTTCTCTGTCTTTCCACTGACATTTTTTTTCCTGATAATTTCCCCCCCATCGCTATCCTCCCATAATCAATTATTTTTCACCGATTTCTTTTCCTCTTGTCTCTTAGCCGCCGCGACTTTCCCCTTCCGAACCGCCATGAACTGGATACAAATGTGGAGGTGAAATATTACAGACCGGGATCATTATTTTCCACCCAGACCTACACGTCTTAGGATTTTCCCCCAGAGCTTACAATAAAAGGTGATTCCTTCTATTTCAGATGTAACCCCCCCCCCATGTGACGTCCTCACCATAGCAACCCCGGGACGTAACGCGTAATAATTGGGCATCAGAGGCTTTGGTTGGGAGACGGCTCCAGATGCTCATTGATTATTCCATATTGCTGTAGAAGGGGGAAGGCCAGGGCACGTTATTAATGGTTACCCTGCCCTTTTCTTCATTGTAACCTCAGCTATCCCCCCCCCCCCCGAGCCAATCAATGATGTTCACCCCTCCCCCTCTCGCTGTCAGCTCACCTGCGTCATTATCGTTTTATCAGGTTCCCGCGTAATGCGGATATTGTTTAATAAATAAGTTATTGGCGAGAAGTCAGGTGATGGATCACAATATCCAGCTGACGGTGGCTGCGGCGGCGGTAGTAATAAACGCGGCTAGCGGGTATTTTTCACGGAATATGAGAATGCCATTTGCTGTCTTTATTGGCAGAACGGTCAGAGGAAAGTGAATCAGACACAATGTTGTACAGCAGACTGAAACAATGTAACAAATTATTTTTCCTTTCTAAGGGAATCTTGGAACTCTTTAGTAAGGCTGCATTCACACCTGAGCGTAGCGGATCGGTTTTCCGGCGTCTTTTGTGCGTTTTTATGCGCGATTTTGGGCTTTGGCGTTTTTTCATTAGCCAACAGAGAAAACTATTATCCGTTGCATCATTTGTTGCTAGGTATTTCAGCTTTTTCTTTTTTAACTTTTCCATTAGCTTTTATTTCTTCTTTTATTATGGTTCATTTATTATAATAATGTTTATTCGTTAGGGTAAGGGGTTCGAGTTCAGTTTAAGTTAGAGTTAGGATTAGGAGTTGGGGTTAGGGCTATTTATTATTATATGAATAATAATAAATGAATAAATACATGTAAAATAAATACGCAAATAAATAAAATTCATAAATAAAAAATAAATTCAAATAAATTAATACTAAGTAACACTAAAGAAATAAATAACCCTTACTCCTTAAAAAAAATAAATAATAAATAACTAAACACCCTAACCCTAACACAAATAAATTATTATTATTATTATTATGGATGGCCAAACACCCTCACGTTCTGTTTGCACCAGAACATGCGAACAGTCTATGGGACCCGAACATGAAAAATCAAAAGTGCTCATTTTAAAGGCTTATATGCCCTAGGGGATGGGTATCAATGAAAAAAAAAGTTTTTAAATCAATTGTTTTTTTCAGGAGCAGGGATTTTAATAATGCTTAAAGTCAAACAATAGAAATGAAATATTCCTTTAAATAATGTGCCCGGGAGTCCCCTTAGCCTGCCTGTAAAAGGGCGCACCTCTGTAATGTTTAGAACAGTGCCAGAGCAAAATGACATTTCCAAAGGAAAAATTGTCATTTATTATCGCGGCTGTAAAAAAATCGCTGAAACAAATTGCTACCCCAGTCCATACCAGGCACTTTGGGTCTGTTTCGGATTTTAAGGGGAACAACCTGGCCGTTTAGGATGGGGGGGACGAGCGAGCGCCCCCCCCCAAACCGTACCCGGCTACATGCCCTCAACATGGGGAGTATGGGTGCCCCCCCACCCCAAAGCACCTTGTCCTCATGTTGATGGGGACAAGAGCCTCTTCCCCACAACCCTGGGCTGTGGTTGTGGAAATCTGCAGGCGGGGGGCTTATCGGAGTCTGGAAGCCCCCTTTAATAAGGGGGCCCCCAGATCCTGGCCTCCCCATGTGAATTAATATTGGGTACATTGTACCCCCACTACTACACCAAAAAGTGTCAAAAAAGAAAAAAACACAGGAAACAATTAGGGACAAGTCCTTTATTAAAAAATAAAAATAAGTGTCCCCCGTTGTAATCCATCGTCAATCACGGCACGCGACGATCCGAAAAAACACCCAAAAAACGCAACAGCTCCTCCTCCATGGGAGGGCTCCCGCCGACTGAGCTCGCTTTGTGTTGATGTTTTATTTATATGACAGGGCGGGGCCACTCGGTGACGCACACGCATGGCCCGCCCCCTCTGACGTCACCGCGGGCCCAGCCCTAATTATTAATAATAATGTATTTTTTTGTTCCAGTTTGGGTGTTTGTTATTTTATTATTATTATTAATAATGATAATAATAATGTAATTAATATTTTTTAAGGTTAGAGGTTAATTATTATTTATTAATGTATTATTACATATTATTCATTTATTTTACTTATTTATGATGATTTTTAGTTATTTATCTATTTATTTGACATTTATTTATTCATATATTATTACTATTTTATTTTTTACTTTTTTAATTTGAGCAGAAAATTGCGCAAAAACATGTGAATGCCATGTTTCCATTCATCTCTATGGGAATACAAACGCACCAAAAATGCAAAATCTGCCTGATTCAAGCGACCAAAAAAATCTCCAGAATTTTGAGCTTCAAGCGACTCGGAGCGGGGATGTGAGCCGTCTCCATAAAGAATCGTTGATTTTTTTTTTCTCCTCCAGCAGTTTTTGAGCTTCAAGCAGATAATCGCTCGGTGTGATTGGGGTCTAAAGGCTCCTTTCTCATACGGCGATTTTGAATCATAGGCCAAAATTCCAAATCATGTCAAAAGGCGCTATGCACATTCGGGGCCACTCATCTTGAATAGCACCCCAAATGCGGTGCGATTTTGTCGCCATTGTTGAGCGCCAAAATGCGTGAGATTCGCAGCATAACACTAGTGCGGAACTGCTCCTGGCCAAAATTTGGTCTCTGAACTTCAGAGGAACAGTCGCACGTAGGGCAGCCCATTCCAGTGAATGGGCATGTGTGTCCGCACGAGGATCGCGTCAACAAAATCGTAAGCCGGAACTCAAGTTTCCACTGCATATAGGGTGAACGAGACCTAAGAGTACTTTTAAGGGCCAATAGAGTTCCCAATGGGATTATGCGGTGCAAGAGGATAAAGTCGTAATTCAAAAACAGGTTAAAAAAATATCAAAGCTTTATTGCGTACAATTTTTTTAAAAAGAAATAAATGGAACATATACAATTAATACATCATAAAAAACTGAGTGTATTGTGGGGGTTACCCAAACAGTGGTACAGGTGGTGAAATTATCAAGTTGTTTATCCTGACATGTTTCGCCTTTCGCAGGCTTCCTCAGGGGATTTAAATTTACAGCCACTGTGCATACGAACTAAAACAACAAAAGATACAAAATAGGCATAATGAGTAAACATAATAATACAAAATAATACAAATATATATGTTTCTGTTAAAAGAATCTGTATATGTTGATATGTGATGATCGAGCTACCCCCAAACAGGCAAGAGCCAAATCCCCTTACAACAACATACTCACTAGGGCAGTGACCCATTCCAAAATTGTCCTGAGAGGCACGCGACCCAGAACCATGGAGGGACTTCAGGAGGTGCATAGAGTCCAGGCTGGGATGGAATAGTACAAAGGTAAGTATAAGAACTTTTCTACGTGATGTAATAGTATATATCTAGACCAATCTATTAGTAACGCTACATATATATTGCCGCACTAGGCACAAGTGCAAGGCTCAATGAGGACAGTTTTAGTCTCTATTATCACTAAATTGGGCATTTAAATAAAAATCTAGTTATGTGTAGAGAAGACTCAAAAAACATACTTGTCCACAAATTAGAAAGGATTTGGCTGGGGGCGCTGATGAATGGAGCCGAAACAGGACAAGTATAGGTCTGCAAGCCTAGATGCAACATATGCTGGAAAAAGAGGAGGAAAGGAAGGCAAACTGAGAAAAAGGCTCACTTCTCAGAGTATTGTTTTCACCACAGCAGGGGGATATAAAGAGAATATAAAATGAGTGTCCCCATGATTTCCAGAGTTCACATTTAGTAAAATATGGGATAAAAATAAGATTTTTTTTTTTTTACATTTGTACACAATAAAACTTTGATATTTATCCTCTTGCACCGCATAATCCCATGGGGAACTCTACTGGCCCTTAAAAGTACTAATTGTCTAGGGATGAGGTGCGTTTAACTATACTTACACTCTAGGGAACCAAAGAGACAACAAATGAGACCTAAGGGTGCTCCGTTTAAAAAAAACGCATATGCATTTTTGATACCTTTCCGCTGCGAGTTCTGGTTTGCATGCACCCATGATTAGCGCCATCTAGTGGCCTTAATGTATTTTCCTGAAATGCCCAGATCAAGAAAATGCTGGCCACTGGATGGAGCTGCCGAACGTATAAAATAAACATATTACACAAATTATTAGCATGCCTGAGACATTTGCACAGCGTTTTTTTTTAATAAATACACCCCGAGTCATTTTTATTCAGTGGGTGCAGGGCTTCAACCTACATTTACAGTGGCGGGGCGACACGGGCAGGCACAGTCATGTATCAATAAATCACTGCCTTCTTGCGCGCCCCTTGCCCCTTACATTGATCAGTGGGAAGAATGCTCCTTACATTGGAGGTCAGTGGGAAGAATGTTCCTTACATTGATCAGTGGGAAGAATGCTCCTTACATTGGAGGTCAGTGAGAAGAATGTTCCTTACATTGGTGATCAGTGAGAAGAATGATCCTTACATTGGTGATCAGTGGGAAGAATGCTCCTTACATTGGTGGTCAGTGGGAAGAATGCTCCTTACATTGGTGATCAGTGGGAAGAATGTTCCTTTACATTGGTGGTCAGTGGGAAGAATGTTCCTTACATTGGTGATCAGTGGGAAGAATATTCCTTACATTGGTGATCAGTGGGAAGAATGCTCCTTACATTGGGGATCAGTGGGAAGAATGTTCCTTACAATGGATGGTCAGTGGGAAGAATGTTCTTTACATTGGTGATCAGTGGGAAGAATGTTCCTTACAATGGATGGTCAGTGGGAAGAATGTTCCTTAGACTGGTGATCAGTGGGAAGAATGCTCCTTACATTGGTGGTCAGTGGGAAGAATGTTCCTTACATTGGTGATCAGTGGGAAGAATGTTCCTTACATTGGTGATCAGTGGGAAGAATGCTCCTTACATTGGAGGTCAGTGGGAAGAATGCTCCTTACATTGGTGGTCAGTGGGAAGAATGCCCCTTACATTGGAGAAAAAAAAGACATACAATTTTATTTGGGCACGGCGTAGTTATTTATATAGTAGAAAGAAAAAAAAAATCGGTGATCAAATACTACCAAAAGAAAGCTTTATTTGTGTGAAAAAAAAAGACAATTGTCAGTTAACCACTTCAGCCCTGGAAGGATTTGCCTCCTTCCTGACCAAAGCACTTTTTGCAATTCGGCACTGCGTTGCTTTAACTGACAATTGCGCGGTCGTGCGCCGTTGAACCCAAACAAAATTGACATTGTTTCTTTCCCACAAATAAAGCTTTCTTTTGGTGGTATTTGATCCCCACTGCAGTTTTTATTTTTTGCGCTATAAACAAAAACAGAGCGACAACTTTGAAAAAACCCAATATTTTTTACTTTTTGCTATAATACATATCTAAAAAATAAAATAAAAACAAAAATGCATTCATCAGTTTAGGCTGATATATGTTCTACTACATATTTTTGGTAAAAAAAAAAAAAAAATCGCAATCAACGTATATTGATTGGTTTGCGCAAAAGTTATAGGGTCTACAAACTATGAGAATTGATTTATGGCGTTTTTATTTATTCATTTATTTTTTTACTGCGATATTGCGGCGGACACATCGGACACTTTTGACACTTTTTTGGGACCATTGTCATTTATACAGCAATCAGTGCTATGAAAATGCACTGGTTACTGTATAAATATCACTGGCAGGGAAGGGGTTAACACTAGGGGGCGCTCAAAGGGTTAACTGTATTTTAACTGTACAAGGGCTGGGATGAGTGGGGGGGGGGGGAGAGATCGCTGCTCCCATATACAGAGAACATACGATCGCTCTCCTCTCTCCTGTCAGAACAGGGATACGCTTGTTTACATTCACGGATCCCATTCTGTCACTGCCGGGGAGCGATCGCGGGTGGCCGGCGGAACATCGAGTCTGCCCCACTCGCTGATCGGCTCCCCCGCCACATAGTGAGCACGCTTGCCCACAACACACGCTCCCGCCGTCAGGTGACGCCGATTTGCGCAACGAAGCCATACTGCCGCCGTAAAATGACGGCGGGTGGTTGGGAAGGGGTTAAAGTAACGCAGTTCCGTATTGCAAAAATGGCCTGGTCATGAAAGGGGGTGGGGGGGGGGGGTAAATCGTGTGGTTTATATACACTTATTGAATTTTTTTTTTTTTTTTACCAAAGACATCTAGCACAGTGGTTCTCAACTCCGGTCCTCAAGACCCACCAACAGGCCAGATTTTAAGTATTACCTTGGGGAGATGCAGACTAGAATACTGCAATCACTGAGCAGCAAATGATATCACCTGTCATGTATTTCAGTTATCCTGCAAACCTGGCCTGTTAGTGGGTCCCGAAGACCGGAGTTGAGAACCACTGATCTAGCAGAATACATTTCGGCCTAAATTTATGAAGAATTTTGATTCTTTTTTTAAATTTTTTTTTATTGGAATAGTTTTATAACATAAAAGTAGAAAATATAATTTTTTTCAGAATTCTCAGTCTTTTTTTCATTTATATAATAAAAAAAATAAAAAAAACCCAGTGGTGATCAAATACCGCCAAAAGAAATTTTTGTGAACAAAAAAGCTATAAATTTCATCTGGGTACAGCGTTGCCTGAGCGTGCAATAGCCAGTTAAAATAGTGTAACGCCGAACAGCAAAAAGTGCCCTGGTCATGAAGGGGGGTAAAACCTTCCGGAGGTCAAGTGGTTAAATTTGATTGCATTTTGCACATCTTAGCTGCAGCGCGTTACCGAATCAAATCGCTTGCTACATCCATGCCTGCTTTCCTTCTATGTCGCTATCTCCCATGGTAATCTCCAGGTGATACACTTAAATCAATGACTAAGTATAGCGCAGACAAAAAAAGAATGCATCACATCCCTGTACTCCAATAATGAGCTGAGATAACCTTTGGTCTGGTGGGGGGAATCGATTTCTCTGCGCACTCCAGGACACATGTGTGAAAGGCTATTAAGGGATAGCGATGAGGAGCCCCCGGCTCACCGATCACACAGGCCACCGGCCTGGCTACAGATAACGCTGCAGGATTTTATGCTTGCTTCTTCGCTTGCTTCTCCTTTTTACTTTTGCCATTTGTACTTTCGGTAAGGACTTGGTCACATTTGACCCCTTTCCGGAATTCTCATTATTTTCTCCATGGCTGGTTCACATCTACGTGCTGCGGCTTAGTGCGTTTTTTACAGCAGTTTTCTACATCTAGACCCTTTGCGGTTTATTGCAGTGCATTACTGCATGCACATTAAGGCTACCTTCACATCTTAACGCGTCGGGAACATGCGCTGGAACTAGCGATCAGTCTGTAGTGCTTCCTTGTAGTGGGTTTGTAAGCTGGTTGAAATGCTGGTTAGTGAGTAAGCTGCTGTCTCAGCCAGGAGGGAAACAGTTAACCTGGTTTCCCACATTTTTTTGCTGAGCTCTGCCTCTCTCCCTGTGCTAATAATAAAAGGGGAGTGGGCTCTGCCCAGACACGGAGTCTGCATGGGATGAAAAGACACAGCATGTAACCTTCAGCTGCTTACAGAAAAGAGAGTAGGGAGATTGGGATTTTTTTGCTGAGCTCTGCCTCCCTCCCTGTGCTGATAATAAAAGGGGAGTGGGCTCTGCCCAGACACGGAGTCTGCATGAGATGAAAAGGCACAGCATGTAACCTTTAGCTGCTTACAGAAAAGAGAGTAGGGAGATTGGGATTTTTTGCTGAGCTCTGCCTCTCTCCCTGTGCTGATAATAAAAGGGGAGTGGGCTCTGCCCAGACACGGAGTCTGCATGGGATGAAAAGACACAGCATGTAACCTTCAGCTGCTTACAGAAAAGAGAGTAGGGAGATTGGAATTTTTTTTGCTGAGCCCGCCTCCCTCCCTGTGCTGATAATAAAAGGGGAGTGGGCTCTGCCCAGACACAGAGTCTGCATGGGATGGAAAGACACAGAATGTAACCTTCAGTTACTTACAGAAAAGAGAGTAGGGAGATTGGGGTTTAAAGGTCCTCCCTGAAGACACCAGCTGTGGTCTCATGGGCCACAGGTCACCAGTCATGATGATAAAAGGGGTGGGGGCTCTGCCCTGTACGGAGAGCCCACAGCCAGCCTTTGGAGGCAAATCTAGAAGAGCTGCTGCCTCCGCCAACCCTGGACCAGTCCATCGTGGAGCCCCTGGGCGGCACTGGTTCTCTCATCATGGACTCGCAGATGCCGGTCCTCACACAACAACCCCTCCCGGATTGTGCAACACAGGAGACCCTGTTCATCATCCAGACTTTTATGTTTGAACTCTGCATATACTGTGGTGTTACTTAGTGTTCTTTACCTGCTTATGCCATGCATCTATGATTATTATGTTGGCTGCACCTGCATGCGCTATGTTTATGTTGCTGTAAATTTGGGGTTTATTACGGGACAGCTTGCGTTTTAGGGGGGAGGAGTGTAAGCAGGTTCAAATGCTGGTTAATGAGATAGCTGCTGCACCAACTGGGAGGGAAACAGTTAACCTTTTTTCCTGCACTTTTTGCTGAGGTCTGCCCCTCTCTCTGTGCTGATAATAAAAGGGGAGAGGGCTCTGCCTTGTCCAGGGAGCCCACAAGAGATTCTAGAAGAGCTGCTGCCTCTGCCAACCTGGAACCAGTCCATCATGGCGCTCCCGGGCGGCACTGGTCCTCTCATTATAAACTTGCAGGTACCAAGTTTATGTTGGAACTCTGCATATACTGTTGTGTTACTCAATCTTCTTTACCTGCATCTATGACTACTATGTTGTCTGCACCTTCATGCGCTATGTTTATGTTGCTCTAATTTTTGTGTTTAGTATGCAGCTGGGATAGCTTGCCTTTTAGGGGGAGGAGTGTAAGCAGGTTTAAATGCTGGTTAGTGAGATAGCTGCTGCCCCAGCTGGGAGGGAAACAGTTAACCTGGTTTCTTGCACTATTTGCCGAGCTCTGCCTTTCTCCCTGTGCTGATAATAAAAGGGGGAGGGCTCTGCCCAGACACACAGTCTTCATGGAAAGGAAAGATACAGGCAAGCCACAGCATGTTTCCTTCAAGCGATATTAAAGCCTTGTTTTCTTTTTTTAAAATAACAAACATGTTATACCTACCTGCTCTGTGCAATCCTCTTGTTCTTGGGTCCCACGCTGGCGCTCCTGGCTCCTCCCTCCTGACGGGTGGCCCCACAGCAAGCAGCTTGCTTTGGGGGCACCCAAGCAGGCGCGCTCCCGACCCGCAGCTCTGTGTGTCCATTCACACGGAGCAGCGTCTCAGCCCCCCCTCTCCCCTTTGTGTGTCAATGCACATACGGAGCCACAGCTCGGCCCTACCCCCTCTGTCTGCCGATTGGCTCACTGGCTGTGATCGACAGCAGCAGATGCCAATGGCTTCTGCTGCTGCCCGGAGAGGCAAGGCTCTCATGGACATCGCTGGGTCAAGAGGGGTCTCAGGTAAGTATTGGGGGGGGGGCTGCTGCACACAGAAGGTTTTTTTACCTTCATGCATATAATGGTACAAAACCTTGTGCCTTTACAATGACTTTCAGCTGCTTACAGAGAATAGAGTAGGGGGATTGCTGGGACTTGCAGTCCTCCCTGAAGACACCAGTTCTGGTCTCATTGGCCACAGGTCACCAGTCATAAGAACCTAAGAGAATCTCCTTTTGATTGCCAGGCAGAGGGGCACTCTTTACTAGGCCACCACTCATTCCCAACCCAAACGGGTTGTATTTTCCTCACTCCCTGGTATTGGCTGTGTTGGAATACCCAACCAGTCCAGCATTAATTGCTGATCTTTTGTCTTGCCGTGAACTGCTGTGGGGCCGCTGGTGCTGAGCAGACTGACTTTCCAGATCCCTCTTGTGGTACCCACTTTTGTGGGTTAGGGCTCTTGATATTGGTCCTTGACCCTACCCTCGATGGGAGAATCTAGCTGGTCCCCCTTGGCATATATCCCAGCCTTTTGAGCCGGACATGTGCATACCCCTCTGACCATAGATGGTTTTCCTATATTTGACATCTGATATATCCTCAGTACATACTGCCATCCCACCCGGCCCCCATTGCGCCTGTTTTTCTCTGTGACTTATACCAATATTAATGATATTTTCTGGACCACCTTTAATACCCAAGGGATCGCTAGACAACTGGAGTCCTTGGTCCCTTGCCTTTTTTAGGGGCCATCTCCAATATCTGCACCTTGGATACTCTCTTCAATTTCTTAGGATCAAACGGATATCCATCCCACCTTTTGCTCGGGAGGGAATGACGGTTCGACATTTATATTGATCTTCAATTTTGCCACCTCTTTCAGCTGAGGTTTTAATTGTGGCCACTTCTCCCCTGAAGAAGAACTATCAAAACGCGTTGGGCTTCCCCGCCACATTGTGGCGATGCAAGTGGTTCTTTTTGCTGTTTGTGTTTTTAGTCTGTCAATTGTGTATGTTTTTCACGATGTAACCCCTGTCAGTGTCTAGTATCATCACCATTGTTATCCACTTGATGGCAGACCTATCTGTTCAGGTCTGACTATTGCAACTTTTAATCTACTCTAATAAAATATATTGTTTTTTGATCCAAACTGGTTTTGATTTTTGCTCCTTCAGGAGGCTGGTTTCTGCTAAAGTCCCAAATTTGGGGGTTCACTTTTCCATATTCATGTCTATTAGGGATGTTGGAAACACGTTCTAGACCATATTGATGTGGAATGCAGCATCAAATCAATTATTAGCATTAATGAGAGCAGCTCAAACCATTACCTTGTCACTGCGTATAGACACTTGCCAAGCCGAACTTGGCTTGCCCATGCTGATAGTCTTCACCAAAGACATCATAGAGGGACTGTGAACTTAACCGCTTGCCGACCGCTGATCGGCATTTGACGGCGACAGAGTGGCTGCTTAGCGCAAATCGCCGTCATATGATGGCGGCTGCGGGATCGAGCCTAGTGAGCGCGCGCGCGCCGCCGGAGGCGCGCCCGCGCGCTCACTGTGTTCGGGGAGGGCCAGGGAGCGGGTGCGGCGGAGTCGATCTCCACCGGCCCACCCGCGATGCCCCCCCCCGGAGTGAAAGAACGGAGGTCCGTGTAAGTAAACACGGACCTCCGTTCTGTGAGGGGGGAAGAGCTGTGATCACAGCCTTCCTGTACATGGAGGCTGTGATCGCTTCCCTTCCCCAGCTAGGGTAGCCCCCATACAGTTAGAACACGCCCAGGGAACACAGTTAACCCTTAGAGCGCCCCCTGTAGGTTAACCCCTTCACTGCCAATGGCATTGACACAGTAATCAGTGCATTTTTATAGCACTGATCGCTGTATAAATGCCAATGGTCCCAAAAAAGTGTCAAAATGGTCCGACATGTCCGCTGCAATATCGCAGTACCGCTAAAAATTGCAGCTCGCCGCCATTACTAATAAAAAAAAAAACAAAAAAAAACCCCAGAAATGAATTCTCATCATCCATAAATGCGACCACTTTTGCGCAAACCAATCAATAAACGCCGATTGCGATTTTTTTTATCACAAATATGAGGAAGAATATAAATCGGCCAAAACCGATGAAAAAAAATGTTAAAGACTAGCGGCGATATTTGTTTTCTTCTCGCTGTTAAAACGTTTTTTTTTTGTTTAAAGAATGAAAAACGATGTTATGTTTAGGTTTTTTTTTTATATTTTTTTGTAAAAAAAAGTAGCCAAAACCGGCTAAATATAAGAAGGAGTATAAACACTATTTTTTTTAGCGTTAGCCGCAAATAACTAACCAAACGCGTTTTCACCAGCGTAAATACCTACTACTCTTAAGTAAAGACCCCAAAAAAAAACAAAAAAAAAAATAATCATTACCGCCGCTCGACGTTAAAAATCGCCATGACGCTATAACG
>BLSH010406495.1:1531343-1550757 GCA_018402905.1 Glandirana rugosa
ATGCTGAGCTGTATACCCCTGACACAATATGTGGAATACAGGGGACGGAGTGGGTGGATTCTATAAGGGGTGGGGCTTATTAAAAGTAGGAGGGGTCAAAGGGAAGGGCGGCCCCCCATCCAAAAACTTCACCAGCCGCCACTGGTAATCAGTGCATTTTTATAGCACTGATCGCTGTATAAATGCCAATGGTCCCAAAAAAGTGTCAAAATGTACCGACATATCCGCTGAAATATCGCAGTACCACAAAAAATCGCAGATCGCCGCCATTATTAGTAAAAAATAAAAAAAAATAAAAACCCCAAAAATGAATTCTCATCATCCGTAAACGCGACCACTTTTGCGCAAACCAATCAATAAACGCCGATTGCGATTTTTTTTTATCGCAAATATGAGGAAGAATATAAATCGTCCAAAAAATGTGAAAAAAAATGTTTTTTTATTTTTTTTTTGGATTTGTATTTTAGCAAAAAGTAAGAAATTTGGTTTTTTTTTTGCAAAATTGTCGCTCTTCTTTTGTTTATAGCGGCGATCAGAAATGACGCAGCGGTGATCAAATACCACCAAAAGAAAGCTCTATTTGTGGGTAAAAAAGGACGCAAATTTCATTTGGGTACAACGCCGCACGACCGCGCAATTTTCAGTTAAAGCGACGCAGCGCCGAATCGCAAAAAAGGGCTCCGGTCCTAAAGCTGGAAATCCTTCCGGGGCTGAAGTGGTTAAACCCTCTACTAACACCTTTTTGCAAAATGTAATGCACAAAAAAGTCAACGGTTTTCAGAGTGTTTTGCAAAATGCAGTAAAGTGCCAATAGGTAAATCAGAGTATAGGTATAGGTAAATCAAATATAACTTGTCCCATTGTTGGGTGTTACAAGAAGGGTGTTGCAGTACCCATGATTGTATTCCAATCTTATATGGTAGTAGATTTCCACTATCCTCCTGTCTAAGGGCCCGAAGAAGGGGAAATTTCAAGTGGGTGCAGTGTGCCCTACAACCTGTCTTCACTGGTCCTTCTACACTCCTGTTGAACTCCACACCTTCATTGACCTGCCCCTACCTCAGCTAAGTGGCAGGGGCTGCACCACTAAAACACGGGAGACCTAGGTAACAGAGGACTTCACCCTCCTACAACAACTATACACAGCAGAACGTACAAAGGAGGAGGATTCTCCGACACAGCTTTAATCAGCTTCTACAGCCAAAGTGCTGCATGTGGACCAATCAATAGGCGTCAAGTGATGGATGAGCACTGTTTTCTTGCTTCCCCTTGAACATCATTGTCTCTATATCATTTTGCTAGAACATTGCTCATGAAATCTGCTTGGTAAAATCAGCTGACTGTGTATATATATATATATTTATATATATATATAATGTACGTACTGCGTTTAAGATCAAATCTGGTGTTTCAAGGGGGTCATGTGAGATGACTCCTACCTTGCAGCTATTACATTCCAACTCTGTAGCAGCATCCGAGAAAAAAGGAGGTCCTGAGCCTCTGTCAGGTGGGGGATTAACAGCAACTGTTCTGAGTTTCTTGAACCTCTTCACTGGGGTCTTGCGAGTGCCAAGAGAAACTCTCACATAGGATATTCCTGGTCCCCGGGATTTCCCACATTTACTGGCCCTTGAAGGAAGTAGGTCAATGCTTGGAAAATCCAAAACTTTACTTGAATTTGGTAGGACAGGAGGACAAAGCATGTAGAATACCCAAAACCCACATGGCGCTCCTACAACCTCTTTGCTAGCTGGTACTGGGTGGGTCTCAGCAGCCAGAAACATCACAAAGAACTTCTTCAGGACTACAGTAGCCACAAAACATGAGGTACAAGTATGTATGCTCCAATGGTGACTCTGGGCCCAGGTTTCAACCCTGGACCCTCAAACCAGGTACACAGTCAACTTTCAGTATGTAGGCAGGTGCAGTCTACTTTCTCTGCTGCAGGTGGTGCTCAACCACAGCAGCCCTGTAGTTGGAGAGGAAGTTAAGAGAAACACAATTCCTCTATGGTTTTCTCGGTCACTGGGGAAGCAATCCGGTTCGATGCTGCCGCCCCATGTGACTCTGGTGGCCATCTTGGGTCAGGCAGAGCCTATTTATGGCAAGTTGGTAGAGTAGGGTCAGGTTCCTGACTAGGAAGGAAGGCGTAGGGTCGCATCTCTTCTGGACACCTTCCCAATCGGACATGAGATGGCCATGCCGCATTCTGTACCCTTTTAACAGACACTGTCGGTCCAACTGGAATCTTCTCCTTCACGTTGTGGGAAACTGTGAGTGCACCAGGCTGGGTAGCCTTCCCACTGGGTTTGTTGTTGTATTGCTTCAATACAACTTTTACATTGCACCCGACTGTGTGAATTATTGCCACCGCACAACGCTACACACATCATTTCTCCTGTGAGATCTGTAGGACCTCTCTCAATGAGGGAAGGCTTCCTGAGGACCTTTCCCAAACATTGCCTCACTATATTGTCAAAGATCGCTCCAACCACTGATGATAAGTTTACCAGAGGATTGTCAGCTCACAGAACAGACAAGAATCTCTATAACCATCCCAAACAAAGGACTATGTAGACTCCTCAACAGAGAGACTGGCAGGTGATGTAATATGTGTTCTGCAAGAAAACTGAGAAAAATGAAAGTAAAACAAAATATGGCAAGGCTGTTGGGCAACAAATGCTTTCATGCCTATTAACTATGCAGTGCTATCCCTATAAGAGTAACTGGTTAGTTTCCCCTCTATAGAGCAGCAGCCAGGCACACAACAACTTCCAATCCTATGGCTCAAGAAACAGTCTAGGGCTGCCTTTTTAACAGTTTATTGCAGATCAACTGATGTTTCTGGGTTGGGAGTGGCTCAGGGAGGATTGACAGATTCACAGATAAGGTCACCAGGACTTCCCACTTCTTTCTAGAAACTGGAGGAAGGTTTCTGGACAGAGAGCTGGGAGGGAGATGTAGCTATCTGGAGTATTCTGATGAGCCCTGACCAATCAACAATCTGGAGATTGGTCTGAGATGTAGCTGAGGTTGCTGAGGCGCAGCCAGGAGAAGAGGAAAGAGACTCTGGAGCAGCACAAGAGAGCAGGAGAGAAACAGACAACGCTACTGGAGAGGCTCAGTCTGGAGTCCACTGGGTGGTTAGTGAGTGGCACACACCCTGGGAAGCTGTAGAGGCATGTTGGAGCGAATTGGGGTGAGAGACAATCTGGGAAGGATGCAGAAGTTAGTAAGGGACTGTGGTGTCATGGTGGCAGTGGAGAAGGCCAATGCAGCTGGAGCGGCTGACGGCCTGGAGTAAGAGGATGGACTGGGAGTAGCAGCCCATCGGCCAGCTAGCACATCAGTGTACCTACGCACTAGGAGATTAACTGTCCCTACCTGTAATGGGTGGTTCTGAAGTTCTGCGCGCAGCATGGCAGGCCTCACCATGTGCTAGTCAGGCTGGAAGAATGGAGAAGGCCTAGTAAATTTCCTTCTGGGCCTGGAACAAGTAATGTGCAGGAGAGAGGAACCAGAGTACAGAGAAGCAAGTAATGTGCTGGAGGAAGAAGTGTAACTGGAGCAAGTAGTGTGCTGGAGAACAATTGGAGATGCATATACAGAGTTGTATATAGTGGTCCTGTGCAAGTTGGTAACTTATTCTATAGGCATCCCATAACACACCTAATCTCCGTCCAAGTTTAATTTCCTAATAAAACAAACAAAACCAAAGTACCAGCCTGTTCTGTGACTCCCTAAGGGGGCCATTGGCTACATATGGGGGCTCGTATCCGGGATTCATCTGTCGCAAGTAATTCTGGCAGTCGTTACCCCTAGCAACGGAAATATGAACTGAGCCAAGGGAATATGACTGTTTGCCATTAGTAAAAGATTGAACTGGGAAAAGGACTATGTGATTTGCTCACTGAACTGTGCTTAACGTGAGTGCCGTTGCCCATAGCAACCAACGGGAACAGTTGCTAATTGCGGTTCCTGCTCGCTCAGTCGTGCCGGTCGGCACTGGGGTGGACACATACACCATCCTGCTAATTCAGTGACTTTGTACCATATGCTGTTATCCGTGGTAACCACGTCGGGCGATTGCGCCCATGGATTACAAATATGTCCAGCATTCTGCAAAAGCTGGACATTACCCACTGGATTACAAATATACCCAGCGATCTGCAAAAGCTGGGCATCTTGAACTTTTTGCTCCAACTCCTGCTTACAGTAAAGTATGCCTGGGACTGTTTTGTTGCTAAGGGGAGAGACTGTGTTTAGAGTGTGCTTTTTAGCAAAACAGCGGCTACTACAAATTACTGTTGCTACCAGCAACCACCGGCAAGGTCAGCAAGTCTGGACAAGTTCTGCTTGTGTCAGCGTGTTTGCAAAGTTTCGTCCTTCATACAAGGGGTTACAGCAACGTGACATGCAACGAGCCTGCTTATCAGGACTTTTGGCGCCAACTTGTCTGGTAACGTGGGGGCGGCACCACACCCTGGAAGAGTCTCAGTGCTTGCAGCTAGCAGCAGACACCCCGCTAAAGAGGAAGATGGCGGAAGGTGGTTGTCCCTTGCCAGCACTGATGTGGTTGCCTGACAAGCCGGAGTGGACCCTAATCGACACGGGGGTCCAGTTGGAGCCATGTGGGAGACTCGCATTGGGGGTGATTGACAGAGAGGAGCGGCTGTGCCTGATCTGCCTGGACTGCCGGATTCCGACCGCGGGGGTCACTGCCTGGGCCCGGTGTGGCCATTGTGACGAACCATTGGTTTCCACACAGCAGGGGCCACAGAAATACCATGTGGACCTGCCATCAGGGAGGTGTGTTCCACAGCTGCGGAGGTCTTGGAAGGCCAGGTCTGGCCTGGTGTCACCACCAAAAGGCGGGGATGAGTTGCAGCCTAGCGACTCCCCCGTGAAAACGGAGGACAAGGGAGAAGAGGAGGCTGTCGTGGCCTGTGGCCTGACCAGGGACCTGGGTACCGTAAGTACTGCCATGCGGGAGCCTGGGGTCCCTGAAATGCTGGCCATAACCTACCCAGTTGCCATCCCAGTGCAGTTGGATCCAGCATCAGAGGGAAGTGAGTCCCTGGAGGAGCTAACTGGGGATTTTGGGGTCAGAGCCATAGACTGGGGTCACCCAGACTGATTGCAGAGTTTGACTCTCTGAAGCACCTAGTGGAGTAGTCGTCCCCTAGTGAAGGATCCGAGGAGGAGTGGGTGACGGGGGGTTCACATACCTGTGATGCCCTCTTGGAGGAGGATGAATCTGGGCCTTCACCACAGCCAAGCACTGCATCAGGAATGCCCAGTCTCAGCAGCCATCTCTTTTATAATAGGCCCTCCATGACCCAGACCAGAGCAGCCACACATCATCAACATGTGGTCAAGACACTCTAATTTGGCCAGGGAGAGGGAAGGTGAAGAGTCTGCCTAGGCTCTCCCAGTACCGGTGAGAAGTCCAGCGTAGGGTTGCTCTGGAGTGGGGCCTAGATTACCCTTACTTGTCACCCCAGGTCACAGACTTTGTGGAGAGCTCCCAGGAAGAGTGGGAGAATGACATAACTTGGGAATACCTCCATGTGCTCAAACCCTTGCGGGGGCCAGAGGGCAGTCAGTGGGAGAGATTCCTGGAATTGAATAAGGAATGGAGTCTGGGCAGAGCTATCTGGAAGGACTGCATTTTGATTGTTAAAGCAGGACAGCCCGCAAGGAGCTATTCCATTTCTTTTTGGGGGAGGGAGACAGTCAGAGGAGATTGCCAGATCCTCATTATTATGTGTAAGGACTGCTGGGGGAGTAGCTGAGTGTGCACATTTCCCTCCTGAATTGTAGGACAAACCAGCCAGCCACTGTCACGTACCTGGTGGTCGAGTCTGACTTGTGCAGGGGACAACCTCTCTTACGGCCCTGGTTCGAGAACCCCTGGTAGTGTAGACAGGGAGTTCTGGAGCACAGGGGGTCACTGGTGGTAGCTGAGGGTCCACTGGAACTCGTGCAGACAGAAGAATTGTGATGCAGGCCATGTCGGTAACAGGCTGGCAGTGCGGTACAAAAGGATCAGGCAAGCGGATGGTCAGGTGTAAGCAGGGTCAGCAACGTGCGGGCAGCAGAGGTACAGAGGAGCAGGCAAAGAGTAGTCGTAGACAGGCCGGGGTCAGGGCAGGCTGAAAGCAAAGTCCAAGGAAAGCCGGGGTCACAGATACAGGAAGTCTTTCAGAGTAAACGCTGGGTCACAGGATACAGGAAAGCTGTAGAACGGACAGCACTGGTTGCAGGGTGCTGTCTGCTTAAATGGCCGTTTTGGCGCCAATGCCGGCGCACGTGCACATCATGCGCCCACGCTACACGCGCAGGCGCATGGTCAATCCAATGGCCACGGATGGTTCCTAACACCCACCCTGTGCCCAGTGGGAGGGACTGTTTCACCGGAGAGACACTGGGATGAGGTTTGTTCCTGCTTCTTTACCAATTTGGGAGCCTGTTGTCTGGGGAGGGGACTCTCCCATCAGGAACTCTAAAAAAAGAAAAAGAAGAGGAACTGTGTTTCTTGAGCTTTGTGTTGTTCATTGACAGGCATGTAACCCCCTCTCAATGGACCTGTTTAGTTAGAATAGTTGTAGTTAGGTTCTCTCTTCTCTTAGGATCCCAGGGATGGAGCAGCTGCTCATCCTCCTCCGTCGTGAGTCAAGAGAACCTTCCTACAGTTATGCGGGCGGAGTGCTCTTCTCTTGGGAGAAGTGCTCTGGCTCAGGAATGTATAAATTGTGTACGTAGCTAGCTGCAGGGACCTAGGGATGTGTAAATACATACACGGATCCCCGTTTTGTCACTGTGGGGGAGCGATCGCGAGTAGCCGGCGGACATCGAGTCCGTCCTACCGGCTCCCTGGCTCCCCCTCTACCCAGTGAGCGCGCGTGCCCACGATCCGCGATCTCGCAGCTGCCGTCAGGTGACGGCGATATGCGATATCGAGCCAAGTTGCCGCCCTCAAGCCACGGCGGGCGGTCGGCAACTGGTTAAGGTTGTTTCCAGGCAGTTGAGTTTAGAAGCATTTTATGGAAAGCAAAAAAATGCGTTCAGGACGGATGTTCAGAGGCACTTGAAATGCCAAATGCCTGTAACAGCTTGTAAGCGTTGTAACTCGCGTTCACCAGTGTTTTGTTTACGGGAGTTTTTCATTAAAAAAAAAGACGCAAACGCGGCATGTAAACACGGCGATGTTTTTAAACGTCGATTACTATCTAAGATAAATTGTTCAGGAGAGTCTTTAAAAACTCCCTGTGTACATTAAGCCTAAATAAATAATAATAAAAAATGTAATGCGCCCCCGTCCCCCCACGCTTAAGCGCAAATGCGAATGCATACATAAGTCCCGCACGCGTGTTCGCACCACACATGTGAGGTATCGCCGCGAATGTCAGAGCGAGAGCAATGATTTCAGTTTCAGACCTCCTGTGTAACTCTAAACTGGTGACCTGTAAAGTTTTTTTAAAGCGTTGCCTATGGGGATTTTTAGGTACCGTAGTTTGGTGCCGATCCATGGGCGTGCGCAATTTTAAAGCATGACATGTAAGGTATCTATTTACTCGGCATAATATTATCTTTTGTATTTTACCCAAAAAATGGATACAGGCGGTCCCCGGGTTACAAACAAGATAGGAACTGTAGGTTTGTTCTTAAGTTGAATTTGTTTGTAAGTGGGAACAGGTACATTTTTTAAGCGTAGCTTCAGCCAAAAAAACTATTTTTAAGCTTTTTGGATAGCATAGAGAAGGAGTTACACCGCTGTAATGTTTGTTTTGCTGTCTGTGTTTCTGTTCAGAAGATTTCACCTCACTTCCTGTCCCAATGATAATTGGATTTTGAAAATTTTGGGTTGTTGTGGAAACAAGGATTGGTGATAAAGCATCAGGGGAGACCCCTTTTTCCCATAATAACTCTTACAGGAGTGAATTTCCCTTCCTAGGGGGAGATTTCCTCTCACTTCCTGTTGTCTCCCTCTGTTTGTAAGTAGGAGTCGTTTGTAAGTCGGATGTTTGTAACTAGGGGACCGCCTGTATTATATTGTGTCTGTTTGCAATAAAATGTATTAAACTGTATTCTATCCAAAAAATTGCAATTGAAAAACCTCTGTGCAAAGACCATGTGACGTAAAAAAAATTGCAACACCCATCATTTTATTCTCCAGGGTCTCTGCTTGAAAAATATAAAATGTTTGGGGGTTCTTAGTCATTTTCTTCCCAAAAAAAGATTTTTTTTACATATATGTGAGAAGTGTCAGAACTGGCCTTGGAGTCGGGCAGTTAAATGAAGAAAAAAATAAAAAGGAAGGAAGTAAAAAAAGAATGAACACTCTAAATATTATCATTGCGGAACACATTATGTATATTATCTTTGCTACTAATAAAGCGTTCTTGCTGTCTGTATGATAAGACAGTACAGCTGAAATAAAGAGATAAGTTTATTAAGTTCCACTATTGTAATTCCAACACTGTCCTAACGCTGATGATCCAGAACAAGGCACAACACATTCCCAGGTGGCTCCTGTTGGAAGAGATGTGATAAACAACTGCTGCCTGACCCCATCAATGACGGGCAGATTATTCCCGGGATCAATCACCTCACTGCCGAATTCCTCTAATTACAGCTATTGATGGCACACATAGGAAGGAAGGTGCAATGCACCCTCACACCCTCTATCACCATTGCCGCTAGTGTAGTGCCGGGTCACCCTTACAGTAAATAAGCCCTTTTTATGAAGCTAGACGCTCTTCATTGTCATTAGCAGACAGAGAAAGCCAGGGGTAGAAGAGCAGAGCAAGCATGGACGCCATGTGTGGTAGTGGGTCCACCTTATCCACGGGACCATCCAAGAGGTGACACACATTTTCTGCTAATATACTTCACATCTCTGGAGACCACGCCAACACCTCCATGGTGCACAATTAGCCAGTTCCCTAACTTCATCCTACAGCACACAATAGAGCATCTTAGATTATCCCAGCCCCTGTAAACATCAACCACCTGTAGCCAGTTGCTTGGCTGAAAATAGAGGGTGAGAGAAACACTGGCTGCAGCTGCTCTCTGTATCTGCTGCCCTGCGGTGCTGAACTGGTTAACAGCTGTATCAGCCAGAGGAGGGAGCTGCTGAGCCGGAAGAGTTCAAAAGACTGAGTCAGGCCAGCAATGCACTGTGGGAACTGTAGTCCAGAGGAGAGAGACTCTACTGTGGTGGTCTCTAAACTGTGGCCCAGGGGTCAGATGTGGCCCTTTGCTTGCTTTTAAATGGCCCTTGGGGCACCATTTAACCCATTAATAGCAACAATGGGGCATAACCCCCTCCCACTGAGACCAGTGACTTGATACAAATTCCCCCAATTGCACCAACAATTGGGCAAAATTACACCAACGATGGGGCATTATTACTCCCGCTGATGCCAACAATGGGGCACAACTCCTCCCACTAAAACCAACAATGGAGCACACCTGCATCAACAAAAAAAGCACAATTTCTCCCAATGAAACCAACAAGTGGGCCCAATGACAGTATGATGGGGCACAATCCCTCCCACCAACACCAACAAAAGAGCACAATTTCTCCCAATGACACCAACGAATGGACCCAATGACACCAATGATGGGGCACAATTCCTCCCACTGACACCAGAGATGGGGCATTGTTTATTCCTGCTGATGCCAGGGCCTTCTGTACTCTCAATGGCCACAGTCCAGCCCCCCTAAAGTCCGAGGAGCAGTATACTGGCCCCCTGTTTAGAAAGTTTGGAGACCCCTGCTCTACTGTATTAAAGAGTTTTTGAACTGCAGTTTTAGGTTGCTAGGAGTAAGAGATGCATTGCCTCAGGCTGTACAGGACACAGCTTCCTCTTGCTGTGAGGGAGATGGAGAGTGCACATCTTTGTCCAATGTACCACCACTGCTGAGCGGGATCCAGAGTGCTGACTGTCGCCTGGGTGTAGAGCAGAGAGTGAAATAATTGCTGTGTGTGCAGATAGGGCGCTGCAGTATCGCAGGGACTGGTGAGCTGCTGCTGTGTGGATTTACTATTTGTTGCTAGAGAGAGAGAGAGACTGAGTCCTTTAGGAACTGATCATACAGCCATCTATTAGCCTTATTGCTGCCTGCAGACTTGTCCATTTTCTCGTGTGCGCCAAAGGTACAACTGGGTCCCAACACTAGCTGGCTGAAGAGTTAGGATTAAGACTGTCTCTTTACAGCTGCTACACAGAGACCTTCCCCTACTGCTTATGCTATGAGGTGCTCAGGGGACATTGCACCATATCCTATCCATGAATACACGTGCAAATACTCGGTATCGGCACTGACACCGTTCCTGATATCGGTGCAACTCTAATATAAAGTATTGAAAAGTTGGGAATGCCACATTAATTCATGTTGTAGAATACAAACCGTGGGCTCAGATTGCACCGCAATGGTATTTTTACTCCGTATTGGCAAGTACTTGACCTAAAATATCGGTACTCGTAATCGCTGGTAAAAAAAACGGTATCGGTACAATCCTACTTTATATATATATATATATATATAAATGCAGATGTTATATTGATAATATAGAAATGTAATGTACAAATATAATAATATAAATAAAAATAAATAAATAATATACGCAAATAACATTATAAATAATAATAAATATATAATATAAAAATAACAAAATAATCGAATCTAATATATAAATATAATATAATAAAATATAATAATATAAATAATAATTAAACATATAATATAAAAATATAACTAAATAATCTAAATATAACAAAATAATCTCAATATATCAATATACTGTAATATAATAAATATAATATTATAAATAATAATAAATATATGATATAAAAATATAACAAAATAATCAAACCTAAGCGAATATATCAACATAATATAATAAATATAAAATATAATAATATAAATAATAATAAATATATAATTCAAAAATATAACAACATAATCAAATCTAATCTATAAATATAATGTAATAAATATAATATAAAAATATAATAATGTAATAATAAAATAAAAATAACAATTAGAACAATAAAAAATAATATAATATACAAAATAAAAATATGAATATTATAAACTTCTATTCCTATGTCCTATAACAAAATAATCAAATTCAATCTAATATATAAATATAATATAATAAATATAATATAAAAATATAGTAATAAAATAAAAATAACAATTAGAACAATATAAATAATAATATAATATACAAAATAAAAATATGAATATGATAAATAATTCAATCTAATATATAAATATAATATAATAAATATAATCTAAATATATAATAATATCAATAATAATAAATATATAATATAACAATATAATTGAATATATTATAGTATAATCTAATATATAAATATAATAATGTAAATAACAATAAAATAAAAAAAATAACAAATATAACAATATAAATAATAATATAATATGCTAAATAAAACTATAAATATTATAAATTTATATTCCTCTGCCATAGATTAAATAATTGCAATTGTTTTCCCCATTTCTTATTTCAGTGAAATATACTGTGCAATGTGGGCCCCTTGGAGGAGCCGGGGGGTGCAGACGCGCCCCCCAAAATGTGACCGTGACGCGCTCTGAATTGCGCCATCACAGATCACTCCAAGCCGTCATGCACAATACAAGTGGCATCTTCCCCGAGCGGGAGGCGGCTGTTTCACAAATTAAGTTTAATTAATGACATTTTTCACAGATTCTGTACCACTCATTTATTTGCCGCGCTCATGCTTGTTTCCAAAGCTGTTAAATGAAATGAAAACTGTTTAAAAGAGATTTAAGTGACAAGAGAGTCACACATCAGGAGTCGCATGTCCCCGGGGGGAGCAGATTGCAGTTTGCGGGGTCTTTCTGCGTCCTCGGTTGGGGAAGAGAGTGGAGAGGTATTGCATGATCAGACCCCTCATAGGAGAACACAGAGATCAGATGTCCAACTGATACATTGTTTTCAATGAATAAGACTGGATGATAATGATGGGAAAAAGGGTTAAATCCATAGGTGGGCGCAGACTATTACATTAGGGGTGCGCACCCCAAAGCTCAAACACACACGCCTTTCTCTGCAGCCTCAGCTGCATTGCACAGTGAAGGAATGGGAAGCGCTCTGTACTAAAAGGCTTCCTGTTCATTCACAGGCTGAAGCATAGTAAACACTGTTTACTATGCTTCAGTTATGAATGAACACAGTGAGTGAGCATGTTCACTGTGTTCATTTAGAAAAGGAAGTGGCCGGCAAATTACATAATGATTAACCCCTTATCCTGCTCTCCATCCTGAAACATCCCCCGCAGTAACCAGGGGGAGAGGAGGGGAGGGTAGCCAGCACCATTGTGGTTGGGGGAGGGGGGGTTCAAAACACAGTGGGAAACCCCACACAGAGTGCTTATGGTGTGCCCAGGCACACCCCCGCGTAAGTTTAAAGCCAGTGGCGGCTGGTGCTATTTTTTTTTGGGGGGGGGCAATCTGTCCATCAACACCACCCCCCTCACACCTTGGTTGGTTGGATGTATCACCCGCAACAACCCCCTTCAGACGGTCACCAGCCCTGCACTTACCCCATCTAGGTCATGGGCAGCATTTCCTCCGGAGGGTGGGCGGCGTCTCCTCCTCCTCGGCTTCACAGCGGCTTCCCCTGTGTCACCTCCTCCTCTAGAACTTCTCCTCCAATGCGAGCGGTTCTCCTCTCGGCCAATCGGGTCTCAGGGCCCGCTTCCTGATTATATCGAAAAATAATTCACTATTGTCCCACAACTGGGTGGGCTTGGGGCGCCCCAATCCCACCCTTTTTTGAAGCCTATTAGAGCCCCTGGTTCTAATCACGTGCTTCTAAAAAAAAAAAAAAAAAACCCATTGGAATTCATGCATCCAGGGGCCCTGCATGTAGATTAGGGGCCGAGCACATGGACTAGGGGGGCCGCGTCCCTGCGCCACATATGGACGGGCCGCTACTGGTTAAAGCTAACCTATAGCCTTCCCTTCAGTCTTGCACAGTTGTAGCGGCTCCTCTCCTGGACTGAGACGGTTTACTCTGATTTCACTGCACACTGTGAGCTTCTCACAATGTGCGTTAGAAGCATGCAGATTTTATGTTTTTATTATACATTGAAAAAAAACAAAGTACAAGAGTAAGTCCAGGCAACCAGCTAAATACATAATCGGAGTACATTAGTGGGAACTTATCCAGGCACCCCTGCCAGACAGTACAGAGAGATCCTTGATCTTCCTCCCTGCACACTACATTGCAGTAATACAATGTATCTTAGCTCAGGACTCACCCAGCCCGTGATTGGACAATGAAGGAGCAGCAGCTCACTTGAGAGTCATCCCTCTGCTCATTGTGCTGGTTAGCCACCTGTCAGCACATGTGCAGTGCAGCAGCTCCGGATTGGCTCCTAGCACAACCCCTCCTTTTTCCTATGTATATAAGATGGCAGGGAGTCAATATAAAACACAGAAGCAGGTACTTATAATAGCTGCATTCAAAATACATTTCATACTGTAATGAAGATACACGTCTTAGTATTTTGTTTTTTTACATCTGCCTGGAAAATATTGCTAATAGTACCAACGATTATCTCATTCACGCATTTCAGTATGCTTGAAATTAATTGCACACAGGACATTTTTTTTCCTCCCCTGGACATCTTTGCTCCTAGACATGTGCAGTTTGTTTAGTTCCAAATTAAAATTCGGATGAGTTTTCATTTTTCGCAAATTCGGATGTAACCGAATTTCTGAAGGACAATAGTACCGAATTTAAACAAATCCGAAATAATGAGAAAAAAAAATTCAGACGAAATTCGAATTCAAATAATTTTAACCACTTCAGATCCGCGCTATTGCCAAAATACGGCTCCAGCGCGGATCTGAAATGCTGGGAGGACGTCCATGGACGTCCTCCACTGCGCATGCTCCACCGCGCCCCCTGGCGGCAGCGGCAGCGCGCGCGCGCCGCACGCTGCGCGAGCGTGCCTGTGGGTCGGGCGGACTCGATGTCCGCTCGAGACCCGCCGATCACTTTTAGGAGCCTCAGAACGGGGAACCGCCGTTGTAAACACGGCGGTTCTCCGTTCTGTGACAGGGGACATAGCAGATCTACTGATCCCTGTCACTGGGATCAGTTAGATCTGTTATGTCCCGGCCAGCCCTGCCCCCCCACAGTTAGAACACACCCAGGGAACATATTTAACCCCTTCACTGCCCCCTGCTGGTTAACCCCTTCACTGCCAATGACATTTATACAGTAATCAGTGGATATTTATATTTCTGATTGCTGTATAAATGTCATTGGTCCCAAAAATGTGTAAAAAATGTCCGACATGTCCGCCCCGATATCGCAGTCCCAATAAAAATTGCAGATCGCCGCCATTACTAGTAAAAAAAAAAAATAATAATAAAAACGCCAGAAATCAATTCCCAGTTTGTAGACGTGATAACTTTTGCGCCGAGTGCGATTTTTTTTTTTACCAAAAATATGTAGAAGAATATATATCGGCCAAAACTGATGAATAATTTTTTTAATGGATTTGTACTTTAGCAAAAAGTAAAAAATATTGTTCTTTTTTGCAAAATTGTCGCTCATTTTTTGTTTATAGCGCCGATCAGAAATGACGCAGAGGGGATCAAATACCACCAAAAGAAAGCTCTATTTGTGGGAAAAAAAAAAGACGCAAATCTTATTTGGGTACAACGTCGCACGACCGCTCAATTGTCATTCAAAATGCGACAGCGCTGAAAGCCAAAAATTGGTCTGGGCAGGAGGGGGGTTTAAGTGCACGGTAAGGAAGGGGTTAAAATCGTTTCCGAATGCTTTTTAAATCCGAATAGTTTTCAAATTCTAATTTGAAAAGTCCTTGAATTTGACCAGTTTTCCAATTTCCAAAGAGAACAAAATAGAATAGAAAACAAAGGAGCAGAACAGAAAACAACAGACTAGAAAAGAAAATAACAGAAAACAAAAGAATAGAATACAACAGCTCTGTTCCTCTCCACCACATTCTATTCTTTCATTTTCTGTTATATTCCCCTCTATTGTATTCTATCTTTTTCCATTCTATTCCTCCACTTTCCACTCCACCCCATTCTCCTTGGAAATTGGAAAACTATTCGAATTTGAAAACTGTTTGAATTCGAAAACGATTCAAATTCGAAAACTACTCAAAATTGATTCGAAAACTTTTCGAATCGATTCGAAAACGAATAAGCAAAACGAATTCCGAAGACAAATGAAACAAATCTAACTAAATTCATTTATGTAAATAACGAATTGAAATTAAACTAAACACATTTTTTTGCTCTGCACATGTCTATTTGCTCCTGGCAGGAATAAAGCAGCTTAAAAAAAAATGTGTTTAAAGCCGCGTTGTGCACACGCTTTTAGGCGCGCTTAGATGCGTTAAGGCACTCCCTGCATTTGTCCATTCATTAATTCCATTGGCCAGAATATTAATTTTGGCCATTGGAATGAATGAATGCTCAAGCGCTAAACACGCCTAGCATTTAGGCGTGTTTATTAATATTATTATTGTTATACAGGATTTATATAGCGCCAACAGTTTACACATCGCTTTACAATATATGTAACTGGGGACAGTACAATTACAGTACAGTAGAGAAGGAATAGGAGGGCCCATGCATCCGGCCCCTAATCTACATGCGAGGCGCCGGACACATGGGTTCCTATTGGGGTTTTTTTTTTTTAAGCACATGATTAGAGCGTTAGGCTCTTATTGGCTTCGAAAAAGGGTGGGCTCGGGGCGCAGAGCACTGCGCCCTGAGCCCGCCCACTTGTGTGACAATAGTGAATTAATATTCGCTAATAATATTGTGTATGTCAATGCTGTCACCACAGGGTGGCGCTGTGGACAGCACAATTAATGGTACACCATGCCAAGTCCTAAATCTGTTCTTTAGATACGGGGTTTGGAAAGAATGGACTTTTCAGGCACTTTTTTTTTTTCATTTTAGTTAAAAATAACAGCTTATGTGTTCACAAATCATTGATGAGAAAAGGGAGGGATAAAAAACATTTATATAAGTGAGTGTGGTTTAAAAACACGTCTCAGTGACCAACCATGTAGTCCAGTGTTTAAAAATAATAATATTCGCTAATGTCTACCTGCTTCTCCTTCCGGCCAATCAGGAAGTGGGTCTTAAGACCCGATTGGCCCGAGAGGAGAAGCGTTTGTATTGGCCGCAGAGCTGGAGATGCAGGATGGGGTAAGGGCGGGGCTGGTGACGGGTGTCTTGTTTGCCGCCCCCCCCACCCCAAAAAATACAGCACCAGCCGCCACTGTTAGGTACTACAGTTTGTGGCCATGGTCCACAATTTTAAATCTTGACATGTTTGGTATCGATTTACTCGATGCAACCTCATCTTTTATTTTTTTTTTAAAAGTGTACTATTTTCTGTTTGTGTGCACTAAAATTAATGTTGTCCTAAAAATGTTTGTTTTGATAAACGGCTGCGCAAATATCATGTGACATAAAAAATTACAACAGCCACCATTTTATTCTCCAGGGCCTCTGTTCTCAGAAAATATATATGGTTGGGGGTTCTAATTAATTAGCCGCAGTTTTCACAGGTATGCACAGGCCTCAAATTTTGGGTATCTATTTACTCATCCTCAAGCGTTTTATTTTACGAAGAAACTGGGTAATATTTTGTATAGACATGTGCAATTTATTTAGTTACAAAATAGTTTTTGGACAAAAATCGGCATATTCGTTTATGTATTCAAAGTATCCAAATGAACGAAAGACTCTTTTGACGAATGTGTACGAAAACGAATTTTCCGAAAGAACGAAAATCCGAAAGAACGAAAGTCCAAAAGAACAAAAATCCGAAAGAACAAAAATCCGTCAGAACAAAAATCCGAAAAAAGGAAAATTCAAAAGAACGAAAGTCCGAAAGAACGAAAGCCCGAAAGAACAAAAATCCGAAAGAACGAAAATCCGAAAGAAAAAAATCCGAAAGAACGAAAATCCGAAAGAACAAAAATCCGAAAGAACGAAAAAAGGTTCAGCCTTCGAGTTTAATTAATCAATTACATTTGGATAATTCTGTTTTTCGTATTTTGTATTATAATTAAATTAATAACTATTATTGTAATTTTTATTAGACATGTGCACGGCCGAAAAATTTGTTTGTTTTCGTTCCGTTCATTTTTTTATTTTTTTCGGAAATTCGGGAATTTGGAATTTGAAAATGCAGAAATTCGAAAAGACTGAAGTTCGGAAATTTGGAAGTAAAAAATCCGAAAGTCGGAAGTTCGAAAATAAGAAAGAAAATTTGAAATAATGGGGAGAAGAAATAGGAAGAGACGCTGGAGCTGCCTTAATAAAACCCTGTGTGCTGTGTTTATTTTTGACACTTTTTTTTAGGTGAATGGATAGGGGGTACCCCATACTCATTCCCATAGGGTGGGGGGCCGGAATCTGGAGGCCCCCTTGTTAAAGGGGGCTTCCAGACTCTGATAAGCCCCCCGCCCACAGACACCTCATCAACATGGGGGGCAAGGTGTTCTTGGGTGGGGGGTATGCAGGGCCCTCCCTGCCCCAAAGCACCCACCCCCCCATGTTGAGGGCACATGGCCTGGTATGGTCCAGGAGGGGGGAAGCCACTCGCTCGTCGCCCCCTTTCCTGACTTACCGGGCTGCATGTTTGGATAAGGGTCTGGTATGGATCTTGGGGGGGACCCCCATACCATTTTTTTTTACATAGGGGTTCCCCTTAAAATCCATACCAGACCGAAGGGTCTGGTATCATCCTGGGGGGAACCCCACGCCAATTTTTTTTTTCATTTTGGCGGGGGGCTCCCCTTCAAGATCCTCAGTGCACAAGTCGCACCGCAAGTTGGATCATCATGATCCGACTTCTATTCAAATCAATGGACTCCCATAGGGAACCATTGATTTTGAATAGAGGCAGAGAAGCACCCGATGAGGCTCAACGCGGCCGTATCCACGTTTAGCAGCTTTTACCGGCATCAGGCGTTTTTACAGCTCTAGCGCCGGAGCCTCAGAACGCGCCGGTCCTGGGTTTTTTTTTTGCAGCTTAAAAACGCCTATGCCAGTTACAGCTCCTAAACGCCTGTGTGTGTATGGGGCCATTGAATAACATGGAGAGGCGTTTTTAAGCTGTAAAGAATGCTCCTAAAAGCGGCTGTAAAAACGCCCATGTGTATGAGGCCTTAGTGAACGTTACAAATTATCCGAAGTAACGAATGCCGCATCAAAACGAATGGAACAGAACGAATACGAATGCATTCGAATTTACGAATGCCGATCATAACGAATGATCCGAAATAGAAACGAATGAAACGAAAACACATTTTTCGGTAGTGCACATTTTTAATTTTGTGATTGTGTGAACCAAATCACTTTTTTTTACTAAACAATCACATTTTTGCTAAAAACTTGCATATGCACTAATATCACGTGAGATAAAAATGACATCTACAGCCATTTTGTTCTCAAGGGGCTCTGCTTTCAGAAAATATATAACGTTTGGGGGGTTTTAACCAATCTTCAGGCCTAAAATGTGAATTTTATATTGTGTGCAAGAAAGGAAAAAAAAAATGGCTGTGTTAGGCAAGCGGTTAAGGTGATTTGAAGAGCGAGGCTCGGGCGCCGTGTGGCGGCGATCTTTACTGTACAGCAATGATGAATCAATCATTTTGTCCTGACTGTGAAATGGTTTTGTCTATTTTAGAAAACTATTACAGAACAAAGTTCCCTGTGAGCGGTGAGCACTGGGAACCGAGAAATAAAATGTTGGTAAAAGCAGAACTTCGCCACTAAGAAAGACGAGTCATACTTTACACATACGTCCACCGCCAGCAGATTTATTTATTACAGATATTTATATGGTGCTGTCAATTTCCATAGTGCATTGCACAGAGTTTTTTTTCTTAGTGAATAGGTGCAGGCACTCCCCCTCCTCCGTGGAACCCCTTGTCTCCGCCCCCTATCCACCTCTGAGCAGCAGCCCTTGTCTCCGCCCCTTACCCACCTCCGAGCAGCAGCCCTTATCTCCGACCCTACCTGCCTCCGAGCAGCAGCCCTCGTCTCCACCCCCTATCCAACTCTGAGCATGCTCCCGACGACGAGCCTCCGTCCATCCCAGCCTCTATTCCCGACGACGAGCCTCCACCCATTCCCCGCCTCTGTTCCCGACGACGAGTCTCCACCTATCCCCCGCCTCTGTTCCCCAAGGTGCCTCCTCCCCCTCACGGACGTGGATAAGTGATTCTTTTTTTTGAGACACGTTACGTGATACCTTTAACTGTCGTGGTATATTTATAGACATTATTTATTTAGACGACCGCCACCTGCATACACATTTCATACTGAGCAGAAAGAA
>BLSH010406495.1:1585100-1607585 GCA_018402905.1 Glandirana rugosa
GGCATTTAGAGCAAGCAATCTCCTCCATTTTCCTCCTAATGCAGGAGATTGGTTCCTCTATATCGGGAAATGCAATTAGTGGACCTCCAGCTGTTGCAAAACTACAAGTCCCATCATGCCTCTGCCTCTGGGTGTCATGCTAGTGGCTGTCAGAGTCTTGCTATGCCTCATGGAACTTGTAGTTCTGCAACAGCTGGAGGTCTGCTAATTGCATATCCCTCCTCTATACGCCGCCCCACCTATTCAGTTCATTTGTCTTCTGCTGTTCCCAGGGTCCCTGTGTGCTTCCCTGGTCCCCCCCACAGAGCTGCTGTCTTCCCCCCTCCTCTCTCCTGCCAGCTGCTGTAGAAGATGAGTCATGATGGAGAGATGGGAACAAGTCAGTAAATTTGTCATTTACCAGCTCCTTCCTTTCCTGAATGGACAGAGTCAGTGATTGGTACCAATTGGTTCATTCATAACTGAAGCATAGTAAACCGTTTCTACTATACTTCCATTTCTGAATGAATGGGAGGCTCAGTGCACAACTATTCGTTTATTTGGTGGGGCCGTAATAAAGGGACCTGCAATGGGAGTAAAGGGCCCCAGGATCAGTGGGAAGAGGGAAGGGCCCTGGTCAGGGGGCCCTTCATAATTTCTTGCACCGGGGCCCTGAAGGTTCTCGTTATGCCTCTGGTTGGGGCATGGAAGAATTTGGAAGAATGTCCGGGCCCTGGTCTCAAAAAGGTTGAGAACCACTGATATAGACAACTGACGGGCCCATTTAGACCCGTGCATTGAATATGTTGCAAATTTTTTGCCGCAATGTGCTATGGTGCGTTGCCATGAGTTGCAGCTTGCGTTGGTGCGCTATTTAACACATGTAATGTAAATCGGCCCTTTAATTAACCGCTTGCCGACTGCATCACTTCGATGTACAGTGGCAGAGCGGCTCCCCTTCTCCGGATCACATACCGGGTAGGGGGCGCTGCGGCTGTGCTGTGATTAGGCACAGCAGAAGCCGATCAGCGGGTGCCGGACAATAGATGTCCACTGGCACCCGCCGATCGGCAAGGTGAGAGACAGGACAGCAAAACAAGGCAAGGCTCTGTCCTGTCAGAGGGAAATGATGGATTTTGATTCCCTGCAAAGCAATCAGGGATTAATATCCACCACTTCCCTTAGTAAAACCAAGACATAGTATACACAAAAACACTGCTTAGGCACACATTTAACCCTTTAATCACCGACGATGTTAACCCCTTCCCAGCCAGTGTCATTAGTACAGTGACAGTGCATATTTTTTAGCACTGATCACTGTATCAATGCCACTGGTTTCCAAATGCCCGCTACAATATCGCAGTCCCGCTAAAAAGTCGCTGATCGCCAACATAGTCGGTATAAAATAAATAAATAAATAAAAATTCCAATTTATATCCCATAGGTTTGTAGACGCTAGAACTTTTGCGCAAATCAATCAATATACGCTTTATTGGGATTTTTTTTACCAAAAATATGTAGCAGAATACACATTGGCCTAAATTGATGTAGAAATTTGATTTCTTAAACCTTTTTTATTGGATGTGTTTTATAGCAGAAATTAAAAAAGTATTATTTTTTTTTCAAACTTTTCATTTTTTTTTTTTGCGCAAAAATAAAAAAAACGCAGAGGTGATCAAATACCACCGAAAGAAAGCTCTATTTGTGGGAAAAAAGGACATCAATTTTATATGGGTCGCACGACCGCACAATTGTCAGTTAAAGCAACACAGTGCCGTATCTCAAAAAATTACCTGGTCATGGGGGAGGGGGGGGGGGGGGGTAAATCCTTCCGGGGCTGAAATGGTTAATAACAAAATAAACAAAAAATTGCCATTTACATTTATGGGGTGCGTTCATGTAAGTGCATTAAAGCGTGTTGTGTTAAGCCTCGTACACACGGGACGACGATCGTATACAACAGGTCGTACTAATATGCGATATTGATCGTTCGTATACGCGATTAGAACAGCCGACATACGACGGTCGTACAAGGGGAGTTGTATGAGCAGACTAGAAAACTTGGTCGTACCAACAAGCGCTCATACGACCGTTGTATCGTGTGTACAGAGCAGTTGGTACAACAAGTTGTATTGTGCAAAACACGCATGCTCAGAAGTCAGGAACGGCCGGATGCTAATTACATGCACCTGAACGTTCTTTCTGTGGTCGTACGATCGTGTAGTGCAGTCAGTATACAAGTTACATTATCCAACATACGATTTGAGACGATCGTACGTACGATCGTCGTCCCGTGTGTTAGAGGCTTTACATGATAATGTGCATTGCTTTAAGGCAGCCCATTGTAATCATTTGGTTTCCAATGCAACACAATGGGCCAAAAATTGGATATGCTACAAACTGTTTGCTGTAATGCACCTCTGTGTATTGCCAGAGTTCCGGGTTGCCTTGGAGCGTTGGGGTGCTATTGAACGCTAGGCTTGTGCAATTCGTTTAGTTCCGAATTTCGTTTTTACCAAATTTTGCAAAATTTAGCAATTCGGGCGAATTCCAAATTTCCGAATTTTTACGAATTTTGGTTTTTCCGTTTTGCGATAATTTGGAAATTTGCGGTAATTCGAATATTGCGGTGGTTCGGAAAATGCGGTAATTGCGGGAATTTGCAGTAATTTGGCAATTGCAGTAATTGCGGGAATTTGGCAATTGGAACAGCCGAAAATATGAAATTTGAGAATTCAGACATCCGAAAATTTGAAAATAATAACAAAGAGAATTTTTTACAAATTTTCCATTTCGCTGTAATTCAGCAATTGCGGTCATTCGGAAATTTGCAGTAATTCAGAAATTTGCGGTTATTCGGCAATTATGGTAATTCGGAAAAGGCAGAAATTCGTGGTGATTTGGCATTTGTGATAATTGCAGGAATTCGGCAATCAGAACAGCCGAAAATCCGAAATTTGAAAATTCAGAAATTCAGAAATCCGAAAATTCGAAAATAATAAAGAACATTTGAAATAATAACTAACTAATAAATAACTATTAAATTATAGGTAGTGGAATTTTCTTGACAATATGGCCTAAATATGAAATGTATCACTAACAGCCATATTTTCAAGTAAATTCCAATACCTATAATTTAATATTTATTTATTATTATTTCAAACGCTCTTTCTTATTTCCAAATTTCCGAAATTCTGAAATAAGAAAGAACATTTCAAATAAAAACTTATTATAATTTATAATAATAAATTAATAACTTGTTAACTTATTATAATTTATAAGAAGTTATTATTATTTCAAATGTTCTTTCTTATTTCCGAGTTTCCGAAATTCGTAAATAAGAAAGAACATTAAAAATAATAATAAATAACTATTAATTTATAGGTATTGGAATTTAAAAATGAAATTTATCACTAAGCCATATTTTCAAGGAAATTCCAATACCTATAATTTAATAGTTATTTATTATTATTTCAAATGTTCTTTCTTATTTACAAATTTCGGAAACTCGGAAATAAGAAAGAACACTTGAAATAATAATAACTTCTTATAATTTATAATAAGTTAACAAGTTATTAATTTATTATTATAAATTATAATAAGTTATTATTTGAAATGTTCTTTCTTATTTCAGAATGTCGGAAATTTGGAAATAAGAAAGAACATTTGAAATAATAATAAATAACTATTAAATGATAGGTATTGGAATTGAAAATATGGCTGTTAGTGATAAATTTCATTTTTAAGTTCACTAACAGCCTAATTTTCAAGGAAATTCCAATGCCTAGAATTTAATAGTTACTTATTATTTCAAATGTTCTTTGTTATTTTCGAATTTTCGGATTTCCGAAAGTTTGGATTTTTGGCTGTTCCGATCGCTGAATCTCCGAATTACCGCAATTGCCGAATTATCGTGAATTTCCGAATTTCGGATTTCCGAATTTTCGAATTCTCAAAAAAAATGAAAAAACAAATAAAACGAAAGAAAAAACCAATGAATTTTTCAGCCATGCACAAGTCTATTGAACGCATGTAATGTAAATCGGCCCTTAAAGCAATAATGACTCATCCCGATCAGGAATCTTTTATTTCCTGTAGACATGAGGGGATACATTGCATACATTCCCATTCTTTACAATCTACACCCAGGATGACAATACACCTGCGTCTATCACAGTAATTGCATCTTTTGTCACTCTGCCCTTAAAGCGTCCCCGCCACAACCAAGCCTGATCCATCTAATTCCATAATCCCATTAATATAGTTTGCCTTTGATAAATGATTGCCATATAAACGCATCTACTAAACATGAGCCTGGCGTTCTGAATCAGCGATCCCATAACTCACCGCTATTTGCATTGCAGAAAGGATAAAATAATCGCTTTAGATCGCCGCTCCTAGTTATGTGTCTCTGCATGGCCTGCGACCATCCGTGGTGAAATGATGGTCCAGTCAATCTCCACCTTTTCAGAGAACAAAATACGCCAATGTCTCTGAGCCCCCCCCCCCCCCATAGAATGTATTTAGATGAAATGGCAGGTTGGTCTATCAGCCCAGGAAAGACCATCTATACACAGTGCAGGTCGTAGCAGCCTCGGGAGAACCCAGCTTTATGTTAAAGCTGGACTCCATCTTCCTTTAGGGCTCACTTAGACGTATGTATTTGAAAAATATAATGCATTAGGACAGCGCACCTGTATTGTGCCGTGCCCAGCGCAGTATTGTGCCATGCCCAGTGCAGTATTGTGCCGTGCCCAACGCAGTATTGTGCCATGCCCAACGCAGTATTGTGGCGTGTTGCGAAAAAAGGTCAGATTTTTAGCACTTCATTTGTTATGAGCCCATTCATTGCAATATCTGGTCTCCCCAGGAGCCTGCAGTCACTATATCTGCTCTCCCCAGGAGCCTGCAGTCACTATATCTGCTCTCCCCAGGAGCCTGCAGTCACTATATCTGCTCTCCCCAGGAGCCTGCAGTCACTATATCTGCTCTCACCAGGAGCCTGCAGTCACTATATCTGCTCTCCCCAGGAGCCTGCAGTCACTATATCTGATCTCCCCAGGAGCCTGCAGTCACTATATCTGCTCTCCAGGATCCTGCAGTCACTATATCTGATCTCCCCAGGATCCTGCAGTCACTATATCTGCTCTCCCCAGGAGCCTGCAGTCACTATATCTGCTCTCCCCAGGAGCCTGCAGTCACTATATCTGCTCTCCCCAGGAGCCCGCAGTCACTATATCAGCTCTCCCCAGGAGCCCGCAGTCACTATATCTGCTCTCCCCAGGAGCCTGCAGTCACTATATCTGCTCTCACCAGGAGCCTGCAGTCACTATATCTGCTCTCCCCAGGACCCTGCAGTCACTATATCTGATCTCCCCAGGAGCCTGCAGTCACTATATCTGCTCTCCCCAGGAGGCTGCAGTCACTATATTTGCTCTCCCCAGGACCCTGCAGTCACTATATCTGCTCTCCCCAGGAGCCCGCAGTCACTATATCTGCTCTCCCACAGTACACAGAACATGGAAATGCAATTATTTTAGTAAATATAAACTGCTAAATACCTTTTTTCATCAGCAGTATATAGCAGCCTTGTGACTTCTATCAGTGTCTGGTTAAAGCTTGTAGGAGGAGTTTTCATTCTCCCCTGATTGTCCTATAAGGCTGCATTACTCCTGACCCTCTGTCTGGGCAGTGTGTCAATCACATGCACTCTAAAAAAAAAAAAAAAAACTTTCTAGCAATACACACACCAAACTGAGCATGCACAGTTTGCCCCCAAGGCTCTGTTCTATCAGCAGATCGATTGGGGACTGTGCAAGAAGGGGAGGATCAGAGAAGACAGGATCAAACAGCCTTTATACAAAATGTGGAGGATTAACTCCTTAGGTTCCACAGTGAGTATAACAAGCATGCTTTACTGCATACACACACCAATTTTACTGTTGTGGGGAAAAATATATTTTAAATTAATGGAGGTATGGGGGGATCCAGAATTCCACTGACAAACAAACCGCAATCCAAGAATACTGATCTCTCACGCTCTGCTCAGTGCAACCATAAGAAAAAAAATGTGCAAAATGGGCGTGGCCAACAACAGGTTATTTAATAAAAAAAATTCTCCGCTAAGAAGATGTGAAGAGGTCAACCTTCATCACGGTCAGATTCTGAGAAGCAATTTAGGATTTACTTTTTAAGAAGACATCCTGTTTTGTCTGGGAGGTAATTTTAACGTGCGCCAGTGACGCGGAAATGTATAATCACTGAGTGCGTTCTCTGCGGTGACTCATGCAGAGACGGCTCCCACCGCTTGCATACTGATGAAAGGCAAAAAGCTCACAGCTCAGCCGTTTCTCATTCACGCTGGAAATACATTTCCGTAGGGAGAATAAATCGGAATTTTACATTTTTGCCGATCGCTGCCACCAGCCCAGATTGATCTCCTCCACTCCATCTCTACTCTCTCTAGTCCACCCTTCTCTCTCCCCCCCCCCCTTTTCTCTCCTTTCCTACTTACCCTCCCTCCTTTCTCTCTGACTCCCTGACACCCTCTTATTCTCTCTAAAATTAAAAATAAGCTTTTTATAATCAGGACAAGTTGTCCTACCTATTATCACCCCGAAGTCTCTGCATGCCTTGTATTTTATTGCCTCTATGGCTGGCTTGAGACTTCCTGATTTTGTCAGGACCCGGATCTGAACGTGCAACCTCTGCTGTATCTGGCAGTATCTCTTCTTGCTACCTGAGATGCTGGACAGCTCCCTGTCTGAATCCTTAGACAACCTTGCCTTGCATCTTGTTTCTGCTGAACCATTTACTCTCCCCATGAACTTCCCGTTTAAGCCATGCCTTTGCACTTCCTGTTTCCCAGATTATTGTGCTCTTTCCAGCCAATATCTCGCTCTTGTCACTCCTGCTGCCGCCTGTATCTTTACCACTCGTTACAGACCTTTGGCTTGTTCATTGACTAAGATTCTGCTTGATCCCAGCATGCGACCACTTGTTACCAACCTTTGGCTTGTTCCTCGACAAGGCTTCTGCTTGATCCCAACCTGCGACCACTTGTTACCAACCTTTGGCTTGTTCCTCAACAAGGTTTCTGCTTGATCCCAACCTGCGACCACTTGTTACCAACCTTTGGCTTGTTCCTCGACAAGGTTTCTGCTTGATCCCAACCTGCGACCACTTGTTACCAACCTTTGGCTTGGTCCTCGACAAGGCTTCTGCTTGATCCCAACCTGCGACCACTTGTTACCAACCTTTGGCTTGTTCCTCGACAAGGCTTCTGCTTGATTCCAACCTGCGACCACTTGTTACCAACCTTTGGCTTGTTCCTCGACAAGGCTTCTGCTTGATCCCAACCTGCGACCACTTGTTACCAACCTTTGGCTTGTTCCTCAACAAGGTTTCTGCTTGATCCCAACCTGCGACCACTTGTTACCAACCTTTGGCTTGTTCCATAGGTGTACGCAACCTGTTGCATTAGGGTATGCACCCCAAATGTATTAAAACATGGACGGCGTTAGTAGGGCAATGGACTGTGTCAGTAAAGCAGTGTACTTGTTAGTAGGGCAGAGGTTGGTATCAGTAGGGCAGTGGACAGTGTCAGCAGTTATTTTATTTTTTATTATTCTTTACAATTTTTTTTAGGAGCCCCATTGCGGGGGCTTTGGCGAAATATCAGTAGAGGGAATCTGAGCCACATGGGGTGATTAGGGTGTGCCCAGGCACACCCAGCACACCCCCTGCACACACATATGACTTGTTCCTTGACTGTGCTTCTGCTTGATTCCAATCTGCAACCACTTTTTACCAACCTCTGGCTTGTTCCTTGCTTGTGCTTCTGCTTGATCCCAAACTGTGACCACTTGTTATAAACCTTTGGCTTGTTCCTTTACTACGCTTCTGCTTGATCCCTACCTGCTATATCTGCTACTTGGTCCTTCTGGTGGGGTCATCCTAAGGACTGCGACCTTGTACTAACATGCAGCAAAACCTCTTCTCCACCATCAGGAGATCTGGTGATCACCAGTTAGTGCTTAGACTTCGCACCTCAGGTGAGCCCATGTCACCCACCAGGGTGACCTGCTTCTATACTTATCCTGCTGGTTGGTGGGAGCCTCTCTATTGTTATAGCTACTGGTCTCTGAGCCTGACCCCTGACCATGACAGGTTCATTGGTTAACCTCACTCACTCATCTCTTGTCTCGCCACCATTACTCTCTCCATTGGGGTTGCTGTTTTGTTGGTGAAGCCAGTATGATAGTGCTCTAAAGTGGGGTGAGGACACTTCCAAGATTTTAAACCAGACTATTACTGATGGTTGTAGGTGGCTCAGCTCTCTCCTCTTCTATTCCTTCTCTTCTCTGTCTTCATAACTCTTCTCTCACTCTTGCTCCCAATTTTTATTCCTCTCTCTCTTGCTTCTTATACCTCTTTCTTTTCTCTCTCTTTGACCTCTCTACTTTCTCGCTCTCTTTCTCTCCCTTCATCCCCTCCTCATCAATCACTAAGAGAAATGGGTTAATGTACTAAAAATTAAATTAAGCTCCTCCAAAGAGCTCCAACTAATTTAATTATCTCCATTGTGTATTTTTTCATGTGGACCTACAAACTAGTAAATGCAGTTAGAGACTTCTGTCCTGAATTTGGGTTTGTAGCAATTTATGAATTGTGTTGGTGGTGGTGGTGGTGGTGATGGTGGTATGGGCGGTTATATACAGAAAAAAGAAAGACCCAACAAAATGTATGATTTGAATCACCAGAAGGGTGGAAGACTAAATGGCAGAGTGTATTTGGTCCTGCCACTAAAGCTTATTTGAATGTAGAGAGAATAGGAGTGAACAGACCCTGCCAGCAATATGACCATAGGGGCATCCAAACACTCAGCAGGGAAAGACGCTTATTACTCCCAGAGGGGAGTATCCCTAGCTCCTGATAATGTCCCTGGACTGACCTCATATCCCCTTTATATTATCCCTTGCCCCTGATGATGTCCCTGGACTCATCTCCTATTCCCTTTATATTATCCCTTATCCTAATAATGTCCCTTGATTCACCTCCTATCCTCTTTCTATTATCCCTAACCCTGATAATGTCCCTGGCCTCACCTCCTATCCCCTTTATATTACCCCTTACCCATGATGATCTCCCTGGACTCACCTCCTACCCCCTTTATATTATCCCTTACCCCTGATGATGCCCCTGAACTCACCTCCTATCCCCTTTAAATTATCCCTTACCCCTGATGATGTTCCTGGACTCACCTCCTACCCCTTTATATTAACCCTTACCCTTGAAAAAGTCCCTGGACTAACCTCCTATCCCTGTTAAATTACCCCTTACCCCTGATGATGTCCCCGGACTCACCCCCGATAATGTCCCTATACCCACCTCCTATCCCCTTTATATTAACCCTTAGCCCAATAATGTCCCTGGACTCACCTCCTACCCCCTTTATATTATGCCTTACCCCTTATGATGTCCCTTAACTTACCTCCTACCCACTTTAAATTATCCCTTACCCCTGATAATGTCCCTGGACTCACCTCCTATCTCCTTTATATTAACACTTGCCCTTGATAATGTTCCTGGACTCACCTTTTATGCCCTTCAAATTTCCCCTTTACCCTGATGATGTCCCTGGACTCACCTCCTATCTCCTTTATATTAACACTTGCCCTTGATAATGTTCCTGGACTCACCTTTTATGCCCTTCAAATTTCCCCTTTACCCTCATGATGTCCCTGGACTCACCTCCTACCGCCTTTACATTATCCCTTACCCCTGATAATGTCCCAGGACTCACCTCCTACCCCCATTATATCATTCCTTACCCTTGATGATGTCCCCAGACTCACCTCCTACCCCCTTTATATTATTCCTTACCATTGATGATGTCCCTGGACTTACCTCTTATTCCACTTTTATTATCCCTTATCCTGATGATGTCCCTGGACTCACCTCCTACCCCTTTATACAAACCCTTCCCCTGTTGATGTCCTTGGACTCACCTCCTACCCCTTTATACTAACCCTTACATCTGATGATGTCCCTGGAATCACCTCCTACCCCCTTTATATTATCCCTTACCCCTGATAATGTCCCTGGACTCTCCTCCTATCCCCTTTTATATTATCCCTTACCCCTGATAATGTCCCTGGACTCCCCTTCTATCCCCTTTTTTATTATCCCTTACCCTGGATAAAATCCTAGGACTTATTCCTACAATCCCTCCCCCATATAACCCATAACAATTCCTTTTCTTAATTTTGCATTTCTAAAATGTAATTAGCCCCGCCAATGAAGCTTATTTGAATTGATTTGATCAATTGAAATGAATTGATCTGAATTGAGTCAAGCTCACAGAGAGATAGAGAAATAAAAGAAGAGGGGCACACGAGCAGGGCGGCACTGAGGGGTAGGCAGAAAAGGCCTCCACCTTCGGTGCTTCAGCTGGATGGGGTGCAAAAAATGCAGGTCCGATGCTGCTGAAGTAGTTCAAATCTTATGGAGGATGGGCGGGAGACTTTGGCCTTTTTGCTTTGGATGTTGAAGGACCTTTCCCCAGCATTGCACCAGATGGAATAAGGCAAAGAAAAGAGAGAAGACTGAGAAAAGAGAAAAGGCAGAATGGGGAGTGAAAAAAAAAGAATAAAAGAAAGAGAGAGAAAGAAGGTCTGGAATTTTGCACCAAGGTATGAATGATGGTGGGAGGACGGGCAGACTATAGAGAGAATATCAAAAAATAGACTTTTCTTTGTGTCTTTTAAACATCACCCAATCTGCATTCCAAACAGGGGCGTTCAGACCCCGTTTAGCAGCTTTCCCTTATAAGCGACTGTAGAAGGGCATTTTGTGCACGCTGCTGTTTCAGTTTTATTAAATAATCTGTCATCCAAAGTCAGGCCGCTCAAACAGAAAAACACAATGCCAATATGGAGTGTCAGAAATATTTATTACTTCCAGCCATGCTTGGCGTGTGAACAATGTGCAGTTTGGATTTCACACTTGATAGAAATTTAAAGATATACATAACATCTGAGCCTGCCGCTGGATATCAGCTTGGGTGCCGTGTCTGCTGTCTGTCAGTCCGGGGTGCAGAGTCAATGTGGAATCTCTCAGCTGGAAATAACCTGGCGCTTTCTAGAATTCTCTTTCATAGTTTGCACAAAACAATCATGATTTTGTATCTTTACTGACCTTCATATGGTGAAGGTTTTATAGCTGTTTATGCTACTCACCAATATGTACAATTCTATAGTGTATCTTCTTGTGCTTGGACCTTCAGATGGTAGAGAAGATTGACCCAAGACCTGAAGAACTTCATGTTCCTGTATTCTCAAAGCAAAGGAGATGAACAAATGGTATATTATAACTATAAAACTACCCCTACCCCCCTTCCTGTCTCAGGTCGTTTATTCCTTCTTCCTAGAGCAGTGGTTCTCAACTCCGGTCCTCGGGACCCACTAACAGGCCAGGTTTGCAGGATAACTGAAATACATCACAGGTGATCTCATTTGCTGCTCAGTGATTGCAGTATCCTAGTCTGCATCTCCCCAAGGTAATACTTAAAATCTGGCCTGTTGGTGGGTCCTGAGGACAGGAGTTGAGAACCACTGCTCTAGTGCTTCCTTCGCTAATCCCCTTTCCTCGTTTGATCTTACATATTTTGAAAGAAACATTGAATGCTATACCTTCATATACATTGGTAAATACCATTGCTGTGCTATGGGATCTTTTGAATTCCTGGTGGCAGGGGCGTAACGATAGGAGTTGCAATTGCAATCGGGCACCATGATCCAGGGGGCCTGTGTATTTTCCTTGTACACCTGAATAGGATGGATGGCGGGGGGCGGCATTTAGAGGACCCAATCTCCTACATTTTCCTCTATCCAGTTTACTTGTCTTCTGCTGTTCCCAGGGTCCCCGTGTGCTTCCCTGGTCCCCCCACAGAGCTGCTGTCTTCCCCCTCCTCTCTCCTGCCAGCTGCTGTAGAAGATGAGTCATGATGGAGAGATGGGAACGGCTCAGTAAATTTGTCATTTACCGGCTCCTTCCTTTTCTGAATGGACAGAGTCAGTGATTGGTACAAATTGATTCATTCATAACTGAAGCATAGTAAACAGTTTTTTACTATACTTCCGTTTCTGAATGAATGGGAGGCTCGGTGCACAGCTATTCCTGTCCATTCATTCTGTGCAGCTGAGGCTACATAGATGGAAATTGAGAGCTGAGGTTTGTTTAGACCCCCTGATATCTCATCAAAGCCCCCCAAAGGAGCTCCTAAAATAAATTGTAAAGAATTGTAAAAATAACATTGTAAAATAAATAAAATTAAATGGTAAAAAAAGAATAAAATGAAAATAAAAATTAAAAACTACTGACACCAGTGAGGGAACTATCAGGATTGCAAAGGTTGCAATTGTGACCGGGTCCTGGCATTTCACCACCATGGGGAGGCCCGAAGATGGCAGAAAGGGGGCCGCTGCAGAACTTGTGAAAGGGCCCCACTGCGGTACCATAATAAAAGGGACCTGCGATAGGAGTAAAGGGCCCCAGGATCAGTGGGAAGAGGGAAGGCCCTGGTCAGGGGGGCCCTTCATAATTTTTTGCACCGAGGCCCTGAAGGTTCTAGTTATGCCTCTGCCTGGTGGGAATCCATGAATGTAACTTCATGGACTGGCACTGGGACTTACACATTATATCTGAGCCTACCACTGGATATCAGCTTGGGTCTTGTGTCTGCTGCTGTCTGTCAGTCCTGGGTGGAGAGCCATTGGGGAATCTCTCGGTGGCTGGAAATAACCTGGTGCTTTCTGTAATTTTTCTTCAGAATTTGCATGTAACAATGACGATTTAGTATCTTTACTGACCTACAAATCTATAATGTATCTTCTTGTGGTTGGTCATTCAGATGTATTTCCCGTATTTCCCGCTTTAGCAAAGGAGATAAAAAAAATGGTATATTATAACTATAAAACTATCCCCCCCTTCCTGTCTTAGGTCGTTTATCCCTTTCCTCCTTCTTCCTAGTTCTTCCTTCCCTAGTCCCCTTTCCTCGTTTGACCCTACATATTTTGAATACTACAATGAATGCTATACCTTTATATTCTTTGGTGGATACCATTGCAGTACTATGGGCCCTTTTAAATCCATGCTTTAATTTAACTTCATGGACTGGGACAGCCACTTAAGATCTGAGCCCACCACTGGATACCGGCTTGGGTCCCGTGTCTCCTGTCTGTCAGTCCAGGGTGGAAAGTCCTAGTGGCATTTCTCAGCTGGGAATAACCTGGTGCTTTATATATATATATCTTTCAATCATGATTTAGTATCTTTATTGATCTTCATATGGTAAAGACTTTATAGCTGTTTACGCTACTCACCAATATGCACCAAATTTTCTTGGTTGAACCTTTAATAGGTAGACATTGATCCAAGATCTGAGGAGCGTTATGTTGTCTGAATTCTCAAAACAAAGTAGATACACTGATGTAATATTAAAACAGCTACCCCCCTATCTCTTCCCCCCTTCTTCCTAACCCTTCCTTCCCTAGTCCCTTTCCTCACCTGACCCTACCTATTTTTAAAAAAACTACTCATATGTTGGATCTTTGTATTCAATGGTGGATACCATTGCCGTACTATGGGCCCTTTTGAGTTCCTGGTGGTTATCCAGGCTCTAATGTAACTCATGGACTGGGACTCCCAAAAAAGATCTGCGCCTGCCACTGGATATCAGCTTGGGTCCCGTGTCTGCTGTTTGTCAGTCTATGGTGGTGACTCATTGTGGAATTTCTCAGCTGGAAATAGCCTGGTGCTTTCTATAATTCTCTTTCAGAGTTTGTATATAACAATCATGATTTAGGATTCTTACTGACCTTCATATTGTAAATATTTTATAGCTATTTATGCCACTCACCAATATGTACAAATCTATAGTGTATCTTCTTGGCTGGACCTTCCAATCGTAGAGAATGACCCAAGACCTGAGGGTCACCATGCTGCCCATGTTCCAAGCAAAGGAGATGCACAACTGCAATATTAAGATTATAATAACTACCCCCCCTCCCTTCTTCGTCTCTGACCCCTTATCCCTTTCCCTGTTCTTCCTAGCCCTTTCTTCCCTAGTCACTTTCCTCATCTGACCCTACATATTTTTAAATACTTATATGTTGGAGGTTATATCTTCCTATTCATTGGTAGATACTGTTTCTGTACAATGGGACTTTTTGAATTCCCAGTGGTAAATCATCTTTTAAAGTAACTTCATGAACTGGGACTTACATATGACATCTGAGCCTGCCACTGGATATCAGCTTGGGTGCCGTGTCTGCTGTCTGTCAAACCGGGGTGGAGAGTCATTGTAGAATCTCTCAGCTGGAAATAACCAAAGAGCTTTCTATAATTCTTTGCATGTAATAATGATAATTTAGTACCTTTATGGACTTTCATATGGTAAAGGTTTTATAGCTGTTTACGCTACTCACCAATATGTACAAATCTATAGTGTATCTTCTTGGTTGGACCTTGAAATGGTAAAGATTAACCCAAGATTGAAGATCATCATGTTGCCTGTGCTCTCAAAGCAAGGAAATGCACACATGTAATATTAAAACTATAACATCTATCCCCCTCCCTTATCTCTTTCCTCCTTCTCCCTAGCCCTTCCTTCCCTAGTCCCTTTTCTCATCTGACCCTACCTATTTTTAAAAACTACTACGTACGTTAGACGCTACATCTTTGTTCATTCATCGGCAGATACCAGTGCTGTACTATGGGACCTTTTAAGTTTCCAGTGGTAATCCAAGCCCTATTGTAACTTCATGATCTGGGACATCTGCCACTGGATATCAGCTTGGGTCCTGTGTCTGCTGTTCAGGGTGGAGATACATTTTGGAATCTCTCAGTGGCCAGATGTAATTTGCTTTTTCTTTAATTCTCCTTCAGGGTTTACATTGTGTAACTATGAAAAATGATTATTCAGTATATCATTTTTTTCTTATAGTAAAGTTTATATAGCTGTTTATGTTGTTCAAGTTGTACAAATATATATTGTATGGTCTCATTGTTGGAGCTTGAATGGTAGAGATTGACCCAAAACCTGAGGATCAACATGCTCTTATACCTTTCCCTCTACCTCCTAGCCCTCCCTTCCCTAGCCCCCCTTCCTTGTCTGACCCTACTTATTTTGATGACTACTCATCCATTGGAAGCGATATCTTCCTATTCATTTTCTGTTTGTGTATTTATTAACCTTCTGTGGTAGATACCATTGCTGTACTATAGATTTCCAGTAGTAATGCATGCTTTAGCCCCCCCCCCGTCCACACTGAATGTGGCTTGAAAATTTCGCTACTTCAAATCGCACCCATTAAGATGGTGCCACAGAAAGACATTAGATGCGACTTCAAGTGCGATTTGTAAATCTCAAGACGCACCTGAATTTGCACTGGCGTGAACGGGGGTTTAAAGTAACTTTAATGTTACATTGTATCTGGGACTCACATTGGACTCTCTATAACAGCCTTGTTTTAGGTTTCTCCATACTGTACATTCCGTGCCGGGACAAGGTCACCTATAGAGCCACACGGCACCCCCCCAAGATGTATGAACATTATGGGGGTTGATTTACTAAAATTTTAAGAGTGCAAAAATTGGTGCAGCTGTGCAATCAGCTTCTAACCTCAGCTTGTTCAATTAAGCTCTGACAATAAAATCGGGAAGCTGATTGGTTTCTATGCAGAGGTACACCAGATTTTGCACTCTCTAGTTTTAGTAAATCAACCCCTATGTGTCAGCAAACCCCCCTACCCCAAAAAAATTGAACACAAATTTGAATGCTCACCTCCTAAGCATAAATTCCCCTTCCTGTCATGACAAATCCACCCCCCCGCTGAAATCCCCCCTACCAGCAAACCACCCCCCCATTCCCCCTCCATGCAAATGCCCCCCCCCCCCCCAGAGAAAATCACCCCTCCTAGCACAAATCTTCTACCCCTCAAATTTACCCTTGGAGTACACATCCCCCCTCCTTCTCCAGATCCACCCTCTCAGCACAAATCCCCCCCCCCCCCAAATTCCCCCTCCAAGCATAAATACTCCCCCCTCCAAAAAAAAATTCCCTTCCTAGCACAAATACTCCCCAATCATGCTTACTAACACAAATCTCCCCCCCCCCCAAAAAAAAAAAGTCCACAGGGCATCCCTACATCTGAGTCCCACTTATCTTAGTGTACTCATCCGCTTGGAGGCAGGAAAGAGAAGGGAGGGAGGGGGGGAGACTTCAGTCACCGACAATGGATGGGGAGCTCCCTCACCCGAGGATGAGGCTCAGGCATCAGCACCTTTCATCCACGATGTATCTGCAGGTTACTGAGCTCCAAACTTCCAGCCCACAGATGCCTTTCCTGAGACACAGGACACCGGGGATTGGAATGTGGGTGGGCAGACAGGAGGGGTAGGTGTGGGAGGAGGAGGAGCAGATCAAGCCCTCTCTTCTCTCCTGTCCGTGTATGGGGGTGGGGCCCGTGTGCACACCTATGCACTCGGCGGTTGTGGTACTCGGTTATTTGGGGAGCCACAGTTCATTTTGAATATTGTGTCCGGGTTTCAGGTGGTCTGAACCCTGGACACAGAATTCAAAACAGTTTGGATGAATCCTGAATGGATGGCTGAAGGATTTGTGGACAGCACTGGATAGAGAAGGGCCTCAGGTAAGTATTAGGGGGGCGTCTGCTACACACAGAAAGTTTTTTATCTTAATGCAAAGAATGCACCATCTGCCTTTACAACTCCATTAAGCACTTGCCGACCGCCCGCTGTGGCTTGAGGGCGGCTTCTTGGCTCGATATCGTGAACCGCCGTCACCTGAAGGCAGCTGCGAGATCGCAGATCGTGAACGTGCGCGGACTGTCGGAGGCATGCCCACTGTGTTACAGGGGAGCCAGGGATAGGGTAGGGCGGACTCGATGTTCACCGGCTATCCGCGATTGCTCCCCCGCAGTGACAGAATGGAGGTCCCTGTATGTAAACAACAGATCTCCATTTTGGCAGGGGGAAGGGATGTGATCACAGGCTTCCTGTATATGGGAGCCACGATCACTCACCTCCCCCAGTCAGCCCAGCCCCCATACAGTTAGTAACACACACAGGGAACACAGTTAACCCTTTGATCGCCCCCTAGTGTTAACCCCTTCCATGGCAGTAACATTTACACAGTAATCAGGGTATTTTCATAACTCTGATCGCTGTATAAATGCCAATGGTCCCAAAAAAGTGTCAAAATTGTCAGACATGTCTGCCGCAATGTAGCAGTCCCGCAAAAGAAAAAAAAAAAAAAAAAAAAAAAAATCGCAGATCGCCGCCATTACTAGTAAAAAAAAAATAAATAAAATAAAATAAAAACCCCTTAAATTAATTCACATCGTTTGTAAAACGCGGCAACTTTTGCTCAATCAATAAATGCCGATTGCAATTTTTTTTTTTTACCAAAAATATGAGGAAGAATATAAAATCGGCCAAAACTGATGAATACATTTTTTTTTTAATTTATTTATTTATCTTTTGGATTTGTATTTTAGCAAAAAGTAAGAAATATTGGATGTTTTGCAAAATTGTCGCTCTGTCTTGTTTATAGCGGTGATCAGAAACGATGCAGAGGGGATCAAATACCACCAAAAGAAAGCTCTATTTGTGGGGAAAAAAGGACGTCAATTTCGTTTGGGTACAACGCCGCACGACCGCACAATTGTCAGTTAAAGCGACGCAGCGCCGAATCGCAAAAAGTGCTCTGGTCCTATAGGGGGAAATCCTTCTGGGGCTGTAGTGGTTAACATCGTCTTTCATATATTACAAATAAATGGGGGTATATATATATATAGTTTTTTTTTATACATTCAATTTTTTTTTCCATACCGTGTGACATAAAAAATTGCAACAATTACCATTTAATTCTCTAGGGTCTCTGATAAAAAAAAATCTATATATAATGTTTGGGGGTTATAAGTAATTTTCTAGAAAAAAAAATACAGACTTACACTTGTAAGCAAAAAGTACCAGAAAAGGCCTGGTCAGCAAGTGGATAATAAATGCTTTTGGGTTTAATACCGCTTTAACTTCAGTGAGCCGGCTGCTCAATTTTCAACCTTTACTGCAAAGAACTCTTCCCCAGATCACTTTTCTTAGCTGAACTCGTCAATCTTCCAATTTGGAGCGATGATTTCCCTGCTTTTACCTCTCGTCAATTAATTCCTCCATCCGTCACCTGCGATGACTTGCCTGTCACGTTTTGACGGGTGTACGGCGACCCCGGAATCCGCGGAGACCTCGGCGCTCTAATTAGTTTGAGGTGCTGCTTTTTGCAGGCGAGGGCTTTAACTACGAATACTCCCTCCCCCCCCAACCCGGGTGTCTCGGTATGGAGTCTGGGATGAAGTCTTAGAAGAGTCACGCGCGTCTAGTAAATTGCGGGGAACTAAGCGCAGACACTGACAGTATTAGGGAAGGAGGGATTCCCAGCGGGACCTGGAGGAATTAAATATTTTATAGACAGGATTGTATCATCAGCCTTCTGCTACAAACATCGATGTGACAGCAGAGAGAGGAGAGGCTCGCTCCTCGCATGTAACCGCCAACATGAAAAGAGGCGACGGTGGGAATGGTAATTGGAGGTAATAACACGCACACCAATATAATTAGCACTTCAGGTGTAAATAAATACAGTGACAGGACGAGGGGGGGTTAATTTAATTAGTTATGGCAGGAGATGATGCTTTTTAGGGGGTTCTGCAAAATTAAATGAACGTGCCGGATCGCCTTGGAAATTTAATTCTGCAGTCGGTGTTGGCGGCTCCTTTAACTGTCGTCTTGCGGCAGATAGAAGATGTAGATTAATGGGTCACGTGACTTCTGTATAGGGAACAGTGAAATGAATGGGTCACGTGACTTCTATATAGGGAACAGTGAAATTAATGGGTCACGTGACTTCTGTATAGGGAACAGTGAAATGAATGGGTCATGTGACTTCTGTATAGGGAACAGTGAAATGAATGGGTCACGTGACTTCTGTATAGGGAACAGTGAAATTAATGGGTCACGTGACTTCTGAATAGGGAACAGTGAAATGAATGGGTCACGTGACTTCTGTATAGGGAACAGTGAAATGAATGGGTCACGTGACTTCTGTATAGGGAACAGTGAAATTAATGGATCACGTGACTTCTGTATAGGGAACAGTGAAATGAATGGGTCACGTGACTTCTGTATAGGGAGCAGTGAAATGAATGGGTCACGTGACTTCTGTATAGGGAGTAGTGAAATAAATGGATCACGTGACTTCTGTATAGGGAGCAGTGAAATGAATGGGTCACATGACTTCTGTATAGGGAACAGTGAAATGAATGGGTCACGTGACTGCTGTATAGGGAACAGTAAAATGAATGGGTCACGTGACTTCTGTATAGGGAACGGTGAAATGAATGGGTCACATGACTTCTGTATAGGGAACAGTGAAATGAATGGATCACGTGACTTCTGTATAGGGAACGGTGAAATGAATGGATCACATGACTTCTGTATAGGGAGCAGTGAAATGAATGGGTCACGTGACTTCTGTATAGGGAACAGTGAAATGAATGGGTCACATGACCTTTGTATAGGGAACAATGAAATGAATGGGTCATGTGACTTCTGTATAGGGAACAGTGAAATTAATGGATCACATGACTTCTGTATAGGGAACAGTGAAATTAATGGATCACATGACTTCTGTATAGGGAACAGTGAAATTAATGGATCACGTGACTTCTGTATAGGGAACAATGAAATTAATGGGCCATGTGACTTCTGTATAGGGAACAGTGAAATTATTGGGTCACGTGACTTCTGTATAGGGAACAGTGAAATGAATGGGTCACGTGACTTCTGTATAGGGAACAGTGAACTGAATGGATCACGTGACTTCTGTATAGGGAACGGTGAAATGAATAGATCACATGACTTCTGTATAGGGAGCAGTGAAATGAATGGGTCACGTGACTTCTGTATAGGGAACAGTGAAATTAATGGATCACGTGACTTCTGTATAGGGAACAGTGAAATGAATGGGTCACGTGCCTTCTGTATAGGGAACAGTGAAATGAATGGGTCACATGACCTCTGTATAGGGAACAATGAAATGAATGGGTCATGTGACTTCTGTATAGGGAACAGTGAAATTAATGGATCACATGACTTCTGTATAGGGAACAGTGAAATTAATGGATCACATGACTTCTGTATAGGGAACAGTGAAATTATTGGGTCATGTGACTTCTGTATAGGGAACAGTGAAATTAATGGGTCACGTGACTTCTGTATAGGGAACAGTGAAATTAATGGGTCACGTGACTTCTGTATAGGGAACAGTGAAATTAGTGGATCACGTGACTTCTGTATAGGGAGCAGTGAAATGAATGGATCACGTGACTTCTGTATAGGGAACAGTGAAATTAATGGATCAAGTGACCTCTGTATAGGGAACAATGAAATTAATGGATCACATGACTTCTGTATAGGAACAATGAAATTAATGGGTCACGTGACTTCTGTATAGGGAGCAGTGAAATTAATGGGTCATGTGACTTCTGTATAGGGAACAGTGAAATCAATGGATCACGTGACTTCTGTATAGGGAACGGTGAAATTAATGGGTCACGTGAGTTCTGTATAGGGAACAGAGTTGGAATTTGTCAGCGCTCTATAAATAACATTATGCAAATATCAAGATGCCTTGATGGGCGGGTATCAGTCTGGAGCAGTGGGCGTTCCTGGGCAGGCTGTATTTGCATAGGTAACGCCCACATGGGCTATGGAGCTTCCATGATTGGAAGAAATTAAATCCAGGGGTGGGACAGGAACAGTGATGCTGAATGTCCTCCAGACAGGAAAGGAGGCGGGGCTCTATCTGGCTTTCTGCAGCTTCTAATGCACAATGTGAGAAGCTCACAGTGTGCAGTGAAATCAGAGGAAGCCATTTCAGTCTAGGAGAGGAGCCGCTACAACTGTGCAAGACTGAAGAGAAGGCCTGAGTTCCTCTTTAACTTCTTACAGTAAAGTAGAAGTAGAGTTCCCCTTTAACTTCTTACAACGAAGTAGAAATAGAGTTCCCCTTCAACTTCTTACAATGAAGTAGGAATAGAGTTCCCCTTTAACTTCTTACAACGAAGTAGAAATAGAGTTCCCCTTCAACTTCTTACAGCGAAGTAGAAGTAGAGTTCCCCTTCAACTTCTTACAGCGAAGTAGGAATAGAGTTCCCCTTTAACTTCTTACAACGAAGTAGAAGTAGAGTTCCCTTTTAACTTCTTACAATGAAGTAGGAATAGAGTTCCCCTTCAACTTCTTACAATGAAGCAGAAGTAGAGTTCCCCTTTAAATTCTTACAGTGAAGTAGAAGAAGAGTTCCCCTTCAACTTCTTACAATGAAGCAGAAGTAGAGTTCCCCTTTAAATTCTTACAGTGAAGTAGAAGAAGAGTTCCCCTTTAACTTCTTACAATGAAGTAGCATAAGAGTTCCCCTTTAACTTCTTACAATGAAGTAGAAGTAGAGTTCCCCTTTACCCTCTTACAGTGAAGTAGAAGTAGAGTTCCCCTTTACCCTCTTACAATGAAGTAGAAGTAGAGTTCCACTTTAATTTCTTACAGTGAAGTAGAAGAAGAGTTCCCCTTTAACTTCTTACAATGAAATAGAGTTCCCCTTTACCTTCTTACAATGAAGTAGAAGTAGAGTTCCCCTTTAACTTCGTACAATGCGGTAGATGTAGAGTTCCCCTTTAGCATGGTGAAGTGGAAGTAACTTCCCCCCCAAGGCTGAGTGATCGGCTGCAGACGGTGGCGGGTTGACGGGTGACATGATATATGCGCCGGGAGAATTGCGCCCAGATGGATGCAGCAGACATGGCAGCTTCTGCGAGTCGTTAATTGATGTCTTCCCCCATACACGGGAACATGCGGGTTCTGTTCCTCCAGTTGGCGCGGCAGCGTTCTTGTCTGACCTTGCCCGCCTGCGCGCTACGTTCTGTGCGAAGGGCGAGCCGCGCCGAGGACATTTCCATCGCTGATCAGATTTTATTAATACAGCTGCAGACTAACTGCCATCAGAATGAGCGCAGGAAGTGAAGCAGATGGGGTCTGGTGGGCGACTGGGGAGCGTCCGCCCGTTCCAGTCTGTTCTTGCGACGGCGCGGTTGACCTCCTTGTCTTGGGCGTACAAGGGCACATACCCCCTTCTGTAGTTAATTGCTGAGCGTCTTCGACGGTACAGACGACGTAGGTAGACCCGCGTTAAGAGGGCCGCGTATATAGTACAGTGGGCAGTTGGGCGGTGGCAGACGTCGGCTAGTGAGTCGGAACCCCCCCTTCAATGAAGGTGAAGTGGTACGATTTCCCCTTGAGATGTAGATGGCGTAACATGCTTCAATTTCCCCTTGAGATGAAGATGAAGTAACATTCTTCAATTTCCCCTTGAG
>BLSH010406495.1:1617114-1633826 GCA_018402905.1 Glandirana rugosa
TGGGTCCATTCGGGCTCTTGGTGGCCTTTCGCGGCTGATCACAACTCGCTTGGGCCTGACATTGCAAGCCCAGGCATGGCTTGAAATCCCACAGGCACCGTGCCTGGGCCTGGGCCTGTAAAGTTTTTAGCAAGCCCAAGCCAGGCCCCAAGACGATAAAATGAGGTGCACAACTCTTCGACGTCCCGTCGGTTAGTTGTTCGCAAAGTGACCAAACGGGAATCTTCGGTAGTGTCGGTACGGATGATTACCGTACCGACACTAACCGGCCACGTAGTACACTGGGTCGGAGAAATATTCGACCTCAGTGTCACGACCCGAACCCGAACGATTTTTGAAATGTCCGGGTCCGGGTCCGTGCCACGGACACCCTAAAGTTCGGTACGGACCCGAACGTTACAGTCCGGGTTCGCTCAACACTAGTCGGCGCTTTCCGGTGGTTCTCGGGCTTACCTGGGTGATGGGGAGTAGCCCCGAGAACCAAACCAGCGGTTGCAGCGGCTGGTAACAGAGGTGAGCGGAGGAAAGGTGGCCTCCGCTCCTCTCTATGGTCTAGGACAGTGGTCTCCTAACAGCTGCCAGTGCTTCCCTTTATCAAGCCCTTGGACACTGTTCCCTCCACTGATATGGGGCACTATTCCTCCCACTGACTCCAATGATGGGGCACTATTCCTCCCACTGACTCCAATGATGGGGCACTATTCCTCCCACTGACTCCAATGATGGGGCACTATTCCTCCCACTGATACCAATGATGGGGCACTATTCCCTCCACTGATACCAATGATGGGGCACTATTCCCTTCACTGACACCAATGATGGGGCACTGTTCCCTCCACTGACACCAATGATTGGGCACTATTCCTTCCACTGACACCAATGATGGGGCACTATTCCCTCCACTGACACCAATGATTGGGCACTATTCCTCCCACTGACACCAATGATGGGGCACTATTCCTCCCACTGACACCAATGATGGGGCACTATCCCTCCCACTGACATCACCGACGATGGGGCACTGTTCTACTCCTCTGATCACAGACGCTGTGTCGTTTTTCTTTTACGCATACTGACATTGGAGCATTTACAGTAAACATTTCTCCCACTGACACCAATGATGGGACACTATTCCTCCCACTGACTTTAATGACTGGGCACTATTCCTCCCACTGACTCCAATGATGGGGCAAAATTCCTCCCACTGACTCCAATGATGGGGCACTATTCCTCCCACTGACACCAATGATGGGGCACTATTCCTCCCACTGACTCCAATGATGGAGCACTATTTCTCCCACTGCCACCACACCAATGATGGGGCACTATTCCTCCCACTGACACCAATTATGGGGCACTATTCCTCCCACTGATACCAATGATGGGGCACTATTTCTCCCACTGCCACCACACCAATGATGGGGCACTATTCCTCCCACTGACACCAATGATGGGACACTATTCCTCTAAACCAATGATAGGGCACCATTCCTCCCACTGACACCAATGATAGGACACTATTCCTCCCACTAAAACCAATAATGGGGCACTATTCCTCCCACTGAAACCAATGATGGGGCACTATTCCTCCCACTGACACCAATGATGGGGCACTATTCCTTCCACTGACACCAATGATGGGGCACTATTCCTTCCACTGACACCAATGATGGGGCACTGTTCCTCCCACTGACACCAATGATGGGGCACTATTCCTCCCACTGACACCAATGATGGGGCACTATTCTACTCCTCTGATCACAGACGCCATGTTTTTTTTTTTTACTCCTACTGACATTGGAGCATTTACTACTCCTACCAGCCACAGTCCGGCACCCTTAAAGTCTAGCAAGTTTGGAGACCCCTGGTCTAGGATAACCAGAGCAACGTTATGATGTCACTTCCAGGTGCAGCCCAATGTAAAAAGTGCCTTTTTTTAAAAGCTTTAGATTAATGTTTTTTTATCTAATGCTTTACATTGTAGAGGAGAGATGTGGGGTTATTGACCCCAGATCTTTCCATAAAGAGGACCTGTCACTGCTTACTTCTATCACAAGGGCTGTTTACAAGGTCTCATGTGTGAATGGGGAGCAGGTGTGTTAAATTTGTTATTATCACTCTCACTCTCTCATACTGGTCACTGGAAGTTCAACATGGCACCTCATGGCAAAGAACTCTTTGAGGATCTAAAAATAAGAATTGTTGCTCTACATAAAGATGGCCTAGGCTATAGGAAGATTGCCAAGACCCAGAAACTGAGCTGCAGCATGGTGGCCAAGACCATACAGCAGTTTAACAGGACAGATTCCCCTCAGAACAGCGCCTCGCCATGGTCGACCAAAGAAGTTGTCATATCCAGAGGTTGTCTTTGGGAAATAGATGTATGAGTGCTGCCAGCATTGCTGCTGAGGTTGAAGGGGTGGGGGGTCAGCCTGTCAGTGCTCAGACCATACGCCGCACACTGCATCAAATTGGTCTGCATGGCTGTAATCCCAGAAGGAAGCCTCTTCTAAAGATGATGCACAAGAAAGCCGCAAACAGTTTGCTGAAGACAAGCAGACTAAGGACATGGATTACTGGAACCAAGTCCTGTGGTCTGATGAGACCAAGATAGAAACATAGAAAAGTGACGGCAGAAAAAGACTGAGTAGTCCATTGAGTCTGCCCCTTTTTTTTTATTTATTTTTTTGTTTTGTTTTGTTTTGTTTTTTGTTTTCACATTAACCTGTCTGACTATAGATTTATGTTTATCCCAAGCATGTTTGAAGCCATTTACTGTTTTCTGTCTCACAACCTCTGTTGGTAGTTTATTCCAATCATCAACCGCCCTTTCAGTAAAATAATACTTTCTAAGATTAGTTTTGAACTTCCCCCCAGTTAGTTTGAGGTCCCCGTGTTCTTGATTTTGGTTTCATATTGAAGATAAACTTATTTGGTTCAGATGGTGTCAAGCGTGTGTGGCAGCAACCAGGTGAGGAGTACAAAGACAAGTGTGTCTTGCCTACAGTCAAGCATGGTGGTGGGAGTGTCATGGTCTGGGGTTGCATGAGTGCTGCCGGCACTGGGGAGCTACAGTTCATTGAGGGAACCATGAATGCCAACATGTACTGTGACATACTGAAGCAGATCCCCTCCCTTCAGAGGAGCGCAAGGTCTCTAACATCCCCCAGCTCCGTGATGTCGTCATGGAGGAGGGGAAGAGGACTGCAGTGGCAACCTGTGAAGCTCTGGTGAACTCCACGCCCAAGAGGGTTAAGGCCGTGCTGGAAAATAATGGTGGCCACACAAAATATTGACACTTTGGGCCCAATTTGGACATTTTCACTTAGGGGTGTACTCACTTTTGTTGCCAGCGGTTTAGACATTAATGGCTGTGTGTTATTTTTTTTGTTTCAATAGTTTTTATTAAGGTTTTCAGGTAAGTAAACATTGTACAAGAAGTAATATTAAGACTTATACAGGTAACATAGTATGTAGGTATTGACACAAAGGAGATGATAGATTATGCATTCAATCCGTTAGTAAGTATGCTTTATAGATTTGTATCTAAACATGCTTATGTCTGCTAGAGGGGTTATCCGCTAGGAGCTGTGATGCCTTCTTTTTGATGGTTAGAGTCATCCCTCTCCTCCCATTACCCCCATTGGGATCTAGCTGCAATAGAAGGAGGGGGGGCTCTCCGTCGGTAGTTTCCGTTCGGGCATCTATTCTTAACACCTTCATAGAGGCCTGGCGATACTCGAGAAGGAGATGTTGCTACAATTCGCCAGGTCTCTACGTGGCCTGGTTATGTGGGTGACAGTTCGTTGAGTGTGCATTGCATCTGTAGTATAAGGAAATGATACCTTTGGTCATATTGCATTGTCTCTAGGATCCTAGATAAGATAGAAGGGAGAAAGAAGCAAAAGAAGGAAAAAGAAGGGAGGTTGGGACAAGAGGTATGGAGAAGCAGATGGGGGAGGGGGAGCGCCAGTTATATCCCAAAGTTTTTGTTCTTTTGGAGAATCCAGTGCAGAGCCTGTAGTTAGCCTTCCTTGGAGTGGTTTAGATCCATGGGTTGGTCATGTCAGAGTTAGTCTTGGAAGGATCGGGAGGTCCATGAGTTCCATTTATAGGTGAAAGTTTCCAGTTGGTGATTCGCTATAGCGAAGGAGCGTTCAAGGGATGCATGGTCATTAATTATTTTTATAGTGGAGGTTACAGTGGGAGGTGTAGGTTGTTTCCATAGTTGTGAAATAGATAGCCTTGCCCCTATGAATATATGTGACAGTATAGTTCTGTGCCTAGGAGGCCAAGAGTTTAGGCCAATTCCGAAGTGTTGAGTTATTTTGAGGGGACAGTAAATTTACACTGTTATACAAGCTGTACACTCACTACTTTACATTATAGCAAAGTGTCATTTCTTCAGTGTTGTCACATGAAAAGATAGAATAAAATATTTACAAAAATGTGCGGGGTGTACTTACTTTTGTGAGATACTGTATGTAAATGGTGTTCAAACCACACATGTGAGGTATCGCTGCGAACGTTAGAGCGAGATCAATAATTCTACCACTGGATCTCCTCTGTATCTCTAAAATGATATTCTAAAAATGTGTAGCGCTAAAATAGTGACAACAGATGAAAAAGTAGGAGAGGAACAAACCTCAATCATATCATCCCACCAAAATTTGTGATATTAAGCAATTAATAGTATGAATAAATGGATTTACATAAAACCCTGAAATCAAAAGCGATAAACAGGTACACACGAATGGTGAGACAATAATATAAACAAGTGCACACAACTAATATTAATAAAGGGCAAAAAGAGACCGCATTCCAGAAGACAGACAGATAGTAGAAACTGCTTACCAGATATCAGTAACCACTGAATCACAGGTGGTCTGAACAAGCACGGGGAATTAGGTCTCCCTCCATCCATAAGTAGTTCATATTGTTCCAGGAACACTCAGAGATAAAAGCAAGAGAAGCACTCTCATAGTGCAATATATTAAAAAACGCTTTTATTGGCAAGGATAAAAAGAAGCACTTACAGGACTGCAATATAAAAACAGCACGTATCCAAACACTACATATGCAGAGGTTCCTATAGGCTTCCCTCCGGGCAAGGATCTAATACTGTCCAATCAGAGAAGAATAACGTGAGGACATCACTGTCCTAGGCCAAATTCCCAGACGACGTCATCTATGACGAAACGTATAGGGTGGGGCCTACGACGGTGATGCCAATAAAAGCAATTTTAATATACTGAGAGCGCTTGTCACGTACCTTCTGGTAGAGCCAGACGAGCAGAAGGAGACCTTTCTTACAGTCCCGGCTCACTGCAGTTTCAACAGCGACTGCGAGATCACGGCGAGGTAGGAGTGCCTGCAAGATTCTCTGTTGACAGCAGAGGTAAGTAGCTGATGAGTTGCAGGAGCAAACTGGTAGCAGATGGCACAGCGGATGCAGGTCTGCTGCGGATGCAGGACAATGTCACAGGAGCTACACAGAGCTTGATGATAAGAGACTGGTGCAGGGTCAGACAAGCCAGGTCACACACAGAGAATCAGATGTAAGCAATTGGCAGGCAGCGAATGGGCAGAGTTCAGGCAGTGGATGGAAGCAGTGTTGCCAACCGCCAGTAAATTTACTGACAGTTTGTAAAAAACAGTGATTTTTACAACTGTCTATAAATATCAGGGTCTGATAAGTTGTCATGCTGTGCTGACTTTTTAAGTGTAAACCGGGCAAACTACTTGATATGGGTATTGTCAGTGTTTCCATGTTGTTTTTAAATATGAATTGTCTTGGTTTTTAATAGAAGTTCAGTTATTTTTCAGGTTGTCAGTAAAAAATGTGCTCCGCCAGTAAATTTTCCATGTTTTGCCAGTAAAAAATGCTGCGGGAGGTTGGCAACACTGGTTGGAAGCAGGAAATCAGGCAGAGAACAGATATGACAAGGTCAAGCAAGTCGAGGTCAGGACTGGAGATAGAGTGGTAGTTTAACCACTTGCCGACCGCCCGCCGCAGCATGACGGCGACAAGGTGGTTCCTTATCGCGAACCGCCGTTACAAGACGGTGGCCGCGATAACCAGCATTGTGAGCGCGCGCGCGCCGCCGGAGGCGCGCTCACTGTATTCAGGGGGAGCCAGGGAGCGGGTAGGGCAGACTCGATCGCCGCCGGCTACCCGCGATGGCTCCCCCGCACTGAAAGAACGGAGGTCCGTGTAAGTAAACACGGACCTCCGTTCTGTTGAAGGGGGAAGGGCGATGATCACAGCCTTCCTGTAAATGGAAGCTGTGATCATCCCCTTTGCCCAGCCAGGGCAGCCCACACACAGTTAGAACACGCCCAGGGAACACAGTTAACCCTTAGAGCACCCCTACAGGTTAACCCCTTCACTGCCAATGGCATTTACACTGTAATCAGTGCATTTTTATAGCACTGATCGCTGTATAAATGCCAATGGTCCCAAAAAAGCGTCAAAACGGTCCGACATGTCCGCTGCAATATCGCAGTACTGCTAAAAATCGCAGATCGCCGCCATTACTAGTAAAAAATAAAAAAAAATAAAAACCCCAGAAATTAATTCTCATCATCCGTAAACGCTGCAACTTTTGCGCAATCAATAAACGCAGATTGCGATTTTTTTTACCAAAAATATGAGGAAGAATATAAATCGAAAAAAACCGATAGAAAAAAATGTTTTTTTATATTTTTTTTTTGGATTTGTATTTTAGCAAAAAGTAAGAAATTTGTTTTTTTTTTGCAAAATTGTCGCTCTTCTTTTGTTTATAGCGGCGATCAGAAATGACGCAGAGGGGATCAAATACCACCAAAAGAAAGCTCTATTTGTGGGAAAAAAAGGACGCAAATTTAGTTTGGGTACAACGTCACACGACCGCGCAATTGTCAGTTAAAGCGACGCAGCGCCGAATCGCAAAAAGGGCTCTGGTCCTAAAGTGGGAAATCCTTCCGGGGCTGAAGTGGTTAAAGAAGTGACGAGGGTTGCTCATTCTGCCAGGTTCAACATTTTGGCAGGACTAGGGGGCAAGAATAGATCAAATACCGGCACAGGGAACAGGACACGGGTTATTATGCAGATCACACAGCAGCTGCTGGCCTTATATATGCCCATTGGCGCCAATTTGGCGAATATTCCTGCGCATGTGCATCTGCCTGTTTGTCGGGTGTTCCTGGCAGCTCTTCTCTTGCTTTTACCTTTGAGTGTATTGTTCTGTTTTACATATATGAGAGAAGTGTCAGAATTGGCCTGGTTGGCATGTAGCCCCATTCACACTATGTGTGTGTGTTACCAAGTATCCAAACTCAAAAACAAACATTTTAACGACTTTAGTACCGGGATAATTCTGACACTTCTCACACATACTGTATGTAAAAATCGACCTATTTTACTACAAAATTACATAAAACCCCCAAACCTTATATACATATATTTTTAGCAGAGGCCCTGGAGAATAATGGTGGGTGTTGCAATTTTTTATATCACATGGTATTTGCGCAGCGTTTTTCTTTTTTAAATACACTTAAATGAATCTTATTGAACACAAACACAATAAAGTATCCATTTTTTTTTTGTCAGACATAAAATATGGTATTACATTTTGGGGTGCCATTAAGAATAATGGCACCCAAACGTGGATCGTGAGTTTTGTCACATTTTGGAGCCGTGGGTAGAATCGCGGCAATTCTGCCCACAATTCCAAATCACCTAACCTAAATACACCCTACACCCCCTAAATAAAGGGAAGGGGAACAAAAAAGAGGAGTAGATCACTGCTTTTTTTATTTTAATTAAATTTTGCCAATCAGCTCAATTGATCATTTCTGCTTTAGCAAAATTTCTACAGCGGTGGAATCGGTATTTTCACGTCGCAATCAATTTCTCTAAAATCATTCAATTCCTTCCCAGATTTAAATCACAATAAAGATGGCCTCGGAATTATTTTTTTCATATTGGATCTCTTCGGGTGTTTCAGCAAAGTAGGCGGCCATGCGTGCCAGCGGCTTAAAGCGACTGCAAGAGAAATTTAAAGTGATTGCGGGTTTGCTTTAACGCGGCTGCGGTTTTTCCTGGGCAGGCTCCTGATTTCTTTCACTTGTTGCTCGGAGTTGCAAAGTATGTTACCAAGAAAGATGAAGATGATCGCACATACATCCCTCCATTCCCCGGAGCCAATTAAAGTCAATATAAACGAGTATTATGATTGGAATCGCGCTACGCCAGGCAGGGGGTTCGCGGAGACAGATTGCCGGCGCTAATGACGGATTCCAGCAATCTCCTGTGAGCACTACACACGCACGCTGCTATAGTGATATTAATTGAGTGGTAGAGGTATAAAAACACAAGTGGATTCTTTGCATTCTGCCGCAGATGTCCCCGCTGCAATCTGCTGGGCGATGGCAGCTATTGCTGCTGTATTTCAGGTCGTAGGATTCTTAATGTGACCCGGTCAGTAAGAACCCGAGACCCCATTCTGTGAAATAACCCAACATTGTCTCTCAGGGGCTGTAATTTAATGGTATGTAGCATTGGGGGGAATTGTGTCCCATCATTGGTGTCATTGGGTGGAATTGTGTCCCATCATTGGTGTCATTGGGGGGGAATTGTGTCCCATCATTGGGAGGAATTGTGTCCCATCATTGGTGTCATCGGGAGGAATTGTGTCCCATCATTGGGGGGAATTGTGTCCCATCATTGGTGTCATTGGGTGGAATTGTGTCCCATCATTGGTGTCATTCGGGGGAATTGTGTCCCATCATTGGTGTCATTGGGGGGGAATTGTGTCCTATCATTGGTGTCATTGGGGGGGAATTGTGTCCTATCATTGGTGTCATTGGGGGGAATTGTGTCCCATCATTGGTGTCATTGGCAGGAATTGTGTCCCATCATTGTTGTCATTGGGAGGAATTGTGTCCCATCATTGGAGTCATTGAGAGGAATTGTGTCCCGTCATTGGGCGGAATTGTATCTCAACTTTAGTGTTGTTGGGAGGAATTGTGTCTCCTAGGCCATAGAGATGAACAGAGGCCATCTTTCCTCTATTTACCTCTATGGCAGTCCCTGCAACCTCCGGATTGGTACTTGGCAGCGGCGGCCCATCCATTAAGGGCGCACGGGAGCCGCCCTCCCATCCATGTGTCCGGCCCCCTGATCTGCATACCAAGCGTCGGACTATGGATTCCAATGGGGGGGGAGCCCGCAACCCGCCAGTTGTCCGCAAGAACCCAGCCGCCGCCCGCTTGCAAGCAATGGGGTAAGTGGGGGGTGAAGTATGCTGCTGACTGACCAACGGGGGGGTGTTTTTTGCTGCCCCCCCCCCCAAAAAAAAACACCAGCCGCCACTGGTACTCTGGCTTACCGATGTGCCAGGTAAGCCCAAGGACCACCGGAAAGCAATAGGAAGGGGGGGGGGGGGTGCCACTTCTAAAAGTGATCAAGCAGCTTATCAGCCGCTCAGATCACTTTTATTAGAAAGAGCGGCGGCTGCAGAAAAAATGAATACCGAGGTTATGGCATCGAGCTGCAGAATATTAAACGCTGAAGTCATGATGTATTTTCCCAGTTAGGTGGCCAGCAAGTGGATATGATAACCTGAGCTCATCGTTTTGTATTATAAATAAGACCAGCGATCGTTGTGCAGTGAACAATGTGCTATATATGATATTGATTAATTATTCATCTATTACAGGCTTAATAAATGTGTGTGCTGCGTGATTGGCCGAGTGTAGCTGGCTAATGTGCCGGTGTTGCACATTAGGATTCGTATGATAGATAATAATGGACCTGGATGTCCATATGTTCTATTACATCCATACAGTAGGTTGCTGTGCTATGACGTGCATAGGATGCCTGATAACTAACAGTAGCAGGAATAAGCAAGATCAAGCGCGCTCCATGGGAATCAATGATAAAATCAATTGTTAGAGGAAATGTGAACTCTAACCGAATGACATTTCGTTTGTTCTGTGTATCATAAACCATGGGTTTTTCAACCAGGGAGCACACAACTCAGTTTTCCATGACTCACAGATGAATGGGGGGTGGGGGGGGGGGGGGCACACAACCATTTGTAGTCTTTGTTGACAGGGTGACAACCTTGGAAGTACAATTGGGAGATGGACCAGAGTGGTGTCACCCAATAACAGGAAGTGCCTGTGTTCCATCAGATCAGGGGACCTGTCACATCTGGTAATGGAAGTGACGTTCCGTCGCCGCCATCTTGCTACACCCTGCACTCATCCGCAATAAGGATACAGTGAGAAGGCGGCAAGCGGACATCTTTTTACACCCACCGGGTTTCGCATTTCACACTCAAATCGCGGGTGTTCCCGATGCATTGCCTGTTGATTCCAATAGCACCCCAAACGAGGCACTCGATTTTCCCTCGCTTCGTTGCGCGGCAATTGTGGTAAAAACGATCAAACAGAAATGCAGGATGCCTATCGCCCAAAAGAAGTACATGAGCTCCTTTTGGGGGCGGCGGGCGTCCCGCTTTCCTGTTCCAGCGTTTTTACCGCGATTCCCCACGCCCAGATATGAACGGAGCCTAAACTGAGCTTATATAGACAAATACAGTATATTGAAATCCGTCTCACTGTTTTGATGCAGAATTGTAAAAGCAGCGGTGTTCTGTCACATTAGCAAACCTGTCAGGTGAACAGCAGGCTTGCCGCTGCTTTTAAAATTCAACATCAAAACAGCGTCACGTATTTGTAAATCCTCTATTTCACTATATAAACTCAGTTTACTGTTAAAAATGAGTGTGAAATGCAAAAGTCTAGTGGGTGTACAAAGATGTGCGCTTGCCACATTCTCACTGTATCCTTACTGTGGATGAGTGCGGGGTGTAGCAAGATGGCGGCGACACAACGTCACTTCCGTTACAAGTTTTGGTGGGTCACTTAATGTGATGGAACACCCACACAAAAACCTGCATTTTAATGAAATCTGCAGACATAAAAATGTTAAAAAAAAAGACTTTTGAAGAAATATTAAAGCAGAACTTTACCCATAACTTGATAAAAAATAATGTTCTTTAGCAAGGAACAGACATCCCACATTATTAACCACTTCAGCCCCGGAAGGATTTCCCCCTTTAGGGCCAGAGCCCTTTTTGCGATTCAGCCCTGCGTCACTTTAACTGACAATTGCACGGTCGTGCGACGTTGTACCCAAACGAAATTTGCGTCCTTTTTTCCCCACAAACAGAGCTTTCTTTTGGTGGTATTTGATCCCCTCTGTGTCATTTCTGATCGCCGCTATAAACAAAAGAAAAAACATTTCTTACTTTTTGCTAAAATACAAATCCAAAAAAAAAAAAATATATAAAAACATTTTTTTCCATCGGTTTTGGCCGATTTACATTCTTCCTCATATTTTTTCTGCGTCATTTCTGATCGCCGCTATAAACAAAAAAAGGAACGACAATTTTGGATAAAAAAACATTTCTTACGTTAAAATACAAATCCAAAAAAAAAAAAAAAATATATAAAAAAAAATGTATTCATCGGTTTTGGCCGATTTATATTCTTCCTCATACTTTAATAAAATAAAAAAATCGCAATCAGCGTATATTGATTGGTTTGCCCAAAAGTTGTCGTGTTTATGAACGATGAGAATTCATTTCTGGGGTTTTTATTTTTATTTTTTTACTAGTAATGGCGGCGATCTGTGATTTTTAGCGGTACTGCGACATTGCGGCAGACATGTTGGATACTTTCGACACTTTTTTGGGGCCATTGGCATTTATACAGCGATCAGAGCTATAAAAAAAAGCACTGATTACTGTGTAAATGTCACTGGCAGTGAAGGGGTTAACCTGCAGGGGGTGCTCAAAGGGTTAACTGTGTTCCCTGTGTGTGTTACTAACTGTGTGGGGGCTGGGCTGAGTGGGGGAGGAGAGTGATTGTGGCTCCCATACACAGGGAGCCTGGGACCACATCCTTCGGTGATCCGTTGTTTACACACAGTAAAAGTGATTGCGGGTAGTCGGTGGACAATGAGTCCGCCCTACCCACTCCCTGGCTCCCCCGATACACAGTGAGCGTGCCCATGATCCGCAGCTGCCGTCACGTGGCGGCGATATGCGAAAGGCCACGGTGGGCGGTCGGCAACTGGTTAATTATGCTACCAAAATTAGTGTGTGCTGTAAATAACCAACAGCAGTGTTCTTGTTTCTTCTAGCTGGAGGCTGCCATTTTGTTGAAGCCCAGAGCCCCTGAGCAGCAGGAAATTATGAGGCCATCGGCAGATCGGCCTCTAGCAGCTCTGATTTTCGGTATAGTGCTGAGATAAGAGAGCAACTGAGCATGTGCAAAGCAAGCCAAAATTGTGCGTTACTGGATTATAAACTGTATGAACAATTACTTTTTATGGTTTACCTGTAAAAGGGACTTAAAGCGGAACGAAAGGGGTTTATCCTCACTTTTCCAAACCCTTGCTGGTGCCGGGGTTCTGACGAAAACTCCAACTCACCAAAACCTCCAACCACGTCACTTCCGGTGACTCTCCAGCAGCAATAATTGGAGATTTCGATGAGTTGCCTGTTTTCACAGAACAGCGGCAGCGTATACAGTACAGTACAGGAGGAGTTGGCTGTTTTCACAGAACACCTGGTAAGGATGAAAAAAGTTGTCACCACCTCGGAGGCGGCCATGTTGTTGGTTATTATCGGGAGGACTAACAATGTCCACTCATTATATGGTGTACCGTAGTTTATACGCTTTCCCTGTTCTGCCCAAACAGGCAGCTCGTCTAAATTATTGGTGCTGCAGAGTCACCGGAAGTGACGTGGTTGGGGATTTTGGCCGGAACCCCCGGCATCTTCCCTGTGTGCCGGTACTTCAGCTTCCTACATTGGCTGGCACCATATGACATCGCTTATATTGCAACTTACCAATTCTTAGATGTGACGGCTGCATTTGTTTGACTTTTTATGCTTTCTTTCTTCTGATTTCATTTGGTGATCCAGCCCAAGCTCTTCAGCAAAATGTATCAGTTTATATGGATGAGACAAAGCATTTATCACAGCTGTAACTGCTTAAAAAGTATTAGCTGGGTTTTGGCTTCAATTTGTTAGTGTATTTAAATCTGCTAGTCTATCTAACCCCCCCCCCCCAGCCCCAGACTGACAATGCTGCTGTACAAAGGTACCCCCTGTGCTCCTTCATCCAGAGTGGGGGGCACTCTAATACAGGAGGTGTGTTACTGGCCAGATCACAAGGAGAAAACAGAGTGGAGAAAGCTAAAAAGAAAAGAAAAGAGAACTAATTCAGCCACCACATCCCAGATAGCAAGGATAACGTGCCACAAATTTGTGGCAGTGTTGAATTGTAAGTCGGTTAACTTGCTGCACATTTTCACTGGCAAGTTGTACACTGGCAAAGCCTTTAAAGCACAAGTTCTAGTTGACACTTTTCCAATTTGTAGCAAATTTGCATGGCAAGTCTCTAGCAAGAGCAAAGTTGCAGTGGTGAGTCTACAGCAAGAGCTCTGCAAGTCTACAGCATGGACATTCAGCCACAGTGCCCCCTGTGGTGGGATGACTATTGCACAACATAACTGAACCAGAACTTGCAGAATGTTTGCAAAGAAAGTTTATCTGGAGTCCTGCAATGCGGACTTGCTGCAATTGTGCAACAAAGCCTGGCAAGTCTAACAATAGCTTAGCAAGTCATTTTCACACTTGCAGCACAATTGCTTGCTATCTGGGATCTAATGATTGGTAAGCTGCAATATATGACATTTTTGGGTTTGGGTTTAATATCGATTCGATTGGATCTGGATACACGCCTAATGCAACAAGAATTGAAGTGCCACAACACTGTTAAGAGGTCCAGATACAATATATTACATTTTGATTTTGGGCTTAATACCGCTTAATGCACACAAGTAGCTTTTTAACAATTACAAGAGACATTAATTTCTGATATTTTGGAATGCCCACTTGACCCCGGCCCATACTATGAAATGCCATGCAGTGGTATATGCAGAGACTATCTACAGACAAAACAAAAAGATACTCCAATGATGGAGAACAACAGTAATTTCCTCTAATAACATACGTCTGCCAAAGGATTTCTAGCAAGAGAACCTGTTATTATAGAAAGAACCTAACATTAGCATATAAGCACTAATAGTGTCATTGTATCATTAGTAAAGCCTACAATGGATATTTACCAACTGTTAGAATTCATTTCCCGCTGAAGATCGGAATTTCCAGATCGCTCGGCCCGGCAAATGCGTTTTAAGATTGCAGCAAATCAGACAGCAAATCGATGGCTGGACACTTTTTAGAGAATTCAGTTGGAAATTTGTGCCATTTATACATTTTGAGACATTGTTGCGACATTTTCCCCCCGAAAATCATTACGGATGTGACTTTGCCAATTATCCTTCCACGGCTGCACAGAGCGCAAATCTTCCAACTCCTTCAGGCGGATGATGAGGAGGGGTCCTCCATCCAGGGGATTGGAGGAACCTGCCTAGCAACAAGCACACTATGCTCTCCCCTGGCAACCGCAGCGACATTTCCCACCCCATAATACCCCAACGTATAGAAGAAGCACTGCCATCTTCCTCTACATGGAGATATTCGTAATCTTTAGTGCTGATGTTATTTTTTGGGAGAATGGAAATATTAATAGGCTTTAGTAGGCATCAGGTGACCAAATGGTCATATGAGCAGCACTGGAGGGAGCCCGAGCGGCATGTTCCCCATGGTAACAATTTCATAGCCTTTCAGTTACTGAAGCTTACAATAGGGACTGTGCTGTCTTTTCAATGTGTTTTTTTATTTTTATTTTAAACAGATATAATGTAATTTATATAAAAAATGTAATGCATTTTAAATAGATACAATGTAATGTCTTGTTACTGAGAATTATCCTTCCCTTCAGTCTTGCACAGTTGTACCGGCTCCTCCGCTGGACTGAAAAGGATTCCTCTGATTTCACTGCACACCACAGGCGTGCGCACAGGGTGTGCCCAGGCACACCCTAATCACCCTGTTCAGCACAGATTCCTCCTACTGCCCTTGCACCCCCCCCCTTTCCTCCCGCACTGCTGCCAGCTTCCCTCCTCTCCTCTCCAGCCGGCTGAAGGGTGTTTTAGGATGAGTGGGAGAAGGGGCCAGTAAATATGTAATTTACTGGCCCACTCCCTTTATGAATGAACATTGTGAGTGATAAGTAGTGTGTATTTACACTTTGGGGTGCACATCCTAATGCAATAGGCGGCACACACCTATGCTGCATACTGTGAGTTTCTCACAATGTGCATTTGAAGCTGCAGCAAGCAAGATAGAGTCTTCCTCATTTTCTGGCAGGGGGACATCAGCTAACACTTTCCTCTGCAGTGTGACTGTCCATGCCCGGCCCCTTTCAGTCATTGGATTTCAGTTACTTCATTCATGGAGGCTCAGCATCAGATGTGGGTGGTACCTAGGGGGTGGTCTCTATGCAAATACATCCTGCCTAGGAACGCCCACTCCTCCAGACTGACCCCCAGCATCAGATGTGGGTGGTACCTAGGGGGTGGCCTGTATGCAAATGCATCCTGCCTAGGAACGCCCACTCCTCCAGACTGACCCCCAGCATCAGATGTGGGTGGTGCCTAGAGGGGTGGCCAGTATGCAAATACACCCTGCCTGGGAACGCCCACTCCTCCAGACTGACCCCCAGCATCAGATGAGGGTGGTACCTAGGGGGTGGCCTGTATGCAAATACATCCTCCCTAGGAACGCCCACTCCTCCAGACTGACCCCCAGCATCAGATGTGGGTGGTACCTAGGGGGTGGCCTGTATGCAAATACATCTTGCCTAGGAACGCCCACTCCTCTAGATTGACACCCATCATCACATGTGGGTGGTACCTAGGGGTGGCCTGTATGCGAATACAGTAATACCTCGTATTGCGAGTAAAGCGGTTAACGAGCGTTTCGCAATACAAGCAGTATTTTTTTCTAAAATCCAGAGTCGGTTTGCGAGTGCTGTCTGGCAAAACGAGCATGGTTAAGCCTCTGTGCATGCAATACCACATGTGGCCAGAGGTGCGGGGGCGCTGGTGTAGCTCTGAGAACTGTTCCTGAGCATTTCCGAATGTTTCTGCGCATCTCCGAGCCTCAGCAGCGCCACCACACCACTGGCCACATATGGTATTGTATACACCAGCGCCCCCGGACCTGTGGCCACATACAGTATTGCATTGACAAGCAGTAACTGTTGAAAGAATTATCTGAGTTTCCATTGTTTCCTATGGGGAAACTTGCTTTAATATACGAGTGATTTGGATCAGTGGCGTAGCGTGGGTTGTCAGCACCCGGGGCAAGGCAAGTAATTTGTGCCCCCTAACCCGTCGATAATTTTGCAAAAAAAACCCAAATTTCTTACTTTTTGCTAAAATAATCGTTTTTCATTCTTTAAACCCAAAAAAAACGTTTTAATAGCTGCCCAATCCCCCGTGTTTAATGAACGGAACGGGGCCCACGACTGTTGGGTGCGATGCGGTGACTAGGTTTAGTGAGCATATAATTTCGTTCAAAGGGGTATCCTTTGTTACCTTTGAGTCTATTAAGAAAGTTGTCAATGACGAACAGTTACGTTATGACATACACCGGTGTCCAGGCCCCCGCGACCACATATGTTATGGTATACACCGGTCACCACACCACCGCGACGACTCCGAGCCTCTACGCGTCTTT
>BLSH010406495.1:1646451-1659463 GCA_018402905.1 Glandirana rugosa
TTGGAAGAAAACTGGATGACGACTGGAGGAAGAGTCGACAAATACTGGGGTATGACCGTAAGATGGTGGAAAGAAAGGTTAGGTGGTAGAATGCCAGTATGGGGTCATAAACAGCTGAGAAGGAGGTCAGCAGTAGGTCAAAAGAAGGTTACAGTAGGAGAAGGTCAGAAACAGTTTAGAAGAACATCAGAAACAGGACAGGTGCAGGTTAGAAAGAGGTCAGAAGAAGGTTAGCAGGAGGTTAGAAGAAGGTCAGAAATTGGTCAGGTGGAGATTAGAAGGTTAACAGGAGGCACAAAGACGTTTAAAAGAATGTCCTTAGAAGGTCAGAAACATGACAAAAGCAGGTCAGAAGAAGGAAGGTCAGAAACAGTTTACAAGGAGGTCAGAAGGAGGTTAGAAGAAAGTTAGAAGAAGGCAAGAAAGATGGTAGAATGCCAGAAGGGGGTCAAAATCAGCTGGGAAGGAGGTCAGCATTAGGTCAGAAGAAGGTTAGAAGGAGGTCAGAAACAGGACAGTTGCAGGACCGAAGGAGATCAGAAGAAGGAAGATTGGAAAAAGGTTAGAAGGAGGTAAAAAGAAAGTTAGAAGAATGTCAGAAGGAGGTCGGAAACGGTTGAGAAGAACCATAGCAGCAGGTCAGAAGGAGATTAGGAGCAGGTCAGAAGGAGGTTAGAAGCAGGTCAGAGGGAGGTTAGAAGCAGGTCAGAGGGAGGTTAGAAGCAGGTCAGAGGGAGGTTAGAAGCAGGTCAGAGGGAGGTTAGAAGCAGGTCAGAGGGAGGTTAGAAGCAGGTCAGAAGGAGGTTAGAAGCAGGTCAGAAGGAGGTTAGAAGCAGGTCAGAGGGAGGTTAGAAGCAGGTCGGAGGGAGGTTAGAAGCAGGTCAGAGGGTGGTTAGAAGCAGGTCAGAGAGAGGTTAAAAGCAGGTCAGAGAGTGGTTAGAAGCAGGTCAGAGGGTGGTTAGAAGCAGGTCAGAGGGTGGTTAGAAGCAGGTCAGAGGGTGGTTAGAAGCAGGTCAGAGGGTGGTTAGAAGCAGGTCAGAAGGAGGTTAGAAGAAGGTCAGAAGGTGGGTAGAAGCAGGTCAGAGGGAGGTTAGAAGAAGGTCAGAGGGAGGTTAGAAGAAGGTCAGAGGGAGGTTAGAAGAAGGTCAGAGGGAGGTTAGAAGCAGGTCAGAGGGAGGTTAGAAGCAGGTCAGAGGGAGGTTAGAAGCAGGTCAGAGGGAGGTTAGAAGCAGGTCAGAAGGAGGTGAGAAGAATGTTAGAAACGCATCTCTGAAGGAAAGAAGAACCTCTGAAACATCTCAAACACAAATATCTGAATGTACCTAAAAGCACGCTGCACTGGCCCATCTGCACAAGCCTTGTAGCAATGCTAGGCTTTCTTATTAGCAAGCTCAGCATGCATTTTAAACCACAAGAGCCACAAGCACTTATATTTTTGTTATAAAATATTTATACAGTGTAAAAATGTATCTAAACTTAAAATGAAAAAAAATAAAGAATTAATAGATCTAAATCATTATATTTTTCCTCTTCGCTGTGAAAATAAAATAGAGGAATACAGAAAGCAGAAAGACGGCCGATTGTTTTCCATTTTTTTCCTCCAAGCTGAGAAAGTAGAGCAAGGCGGATGCTTTGCTTCTTCAAAAGGAAAATTCCCATTGTGGGATTGTGCGGCATTCACGCCTCTGATCCGTCCGTGCCCCACTTTCTGCTGCTGGGGAGAGATGATTAAACGCACCCCGGTCCCCGCCACAAACGCTCAGCTTTGCGTGCCGGTGACATTTGCGTCTCGCAGCCATCGGTTATTTCGCGGTGAGGTGACGGAGGTCGGTATCTAGTGGAAGGATTGTTCTATTAGTAGAAACGCTCCACAAGATCTGAGGAGCCTCTGATTTGCCTTCGGAGGAAAAGAAAGAGACACACATGAAGGTGAAGCTCTGAGAGGGGCAGAAGCTAACGAGGGAAATATCTGTGATGTCACTGCGCAAGAGTGAGCCGTCCCTTTCTGAACTCCCATATTCCTAATATATAATTGTACTACAAATAACAACCTTATATCAGAGTCATCCCACCCACAACTGAGATTCCAGCATTTGGTGGAAGCCAGAGAAATAACCGCCTATTGGTCCCTTCTATCTTACAAGGATTCTATTGGTGAGATTCTTGGATCTACACAGTGTGCCCATTATGAGGGGTTCCCACCATCCCTGTGCTGAGTTCCCGGGTCTGTACACCTGCTGTGCCCATTATGAGAGGTTCCCATCATCCCTGTGCTGAGTGCCCGGGTCTGTACACCTGCTGTGCCCATTATGAGGGGTTCCCACCATCCCTGTGCTGAGTTCCCAGGTCTGTACACCTGCTGTGCCCATTATGAGGGGTTCTCACCATCCCTGTGCTGAGTTCCCAGGTCTGTACACCTGCTGTGCCCATTATGAGGGGTTTCCACCATCCGTGTGCTGAGTTCCCGGGTCTGTACACCTGCTGTGCCCATTATGAGGGGTTCCCACCATCCCTGTGCTGAGTTCCCAGGTCTGTACAACTGCTGTGCCCATTATGAGGGGTTCCCACCATCCGTGTGCTGAGTTCCCGGGTCTGTACACCTGCTGTGCCCATTATGAGGGATTCCCACCATCCCTGTGCTGAGTTCCCGGGTCTGTACTCCTGCTGTGCCCATTATGAGGGGTTCCCACCATCCCTGTGTACTGTATACCTACCAGGGGCATAACTATAGAGGTCTCAGGGGTTGCAATTGCCTGTGCGGCCCCATGTCCCTAGGAGAGGCGGTGGGGGCAGCATAGAGAGGAACCATCTTCTCCATTTTCCTCCTGCAGTCACTGAAAGCCGCTTCCCCTCCTCTCCCTCCCGCATTCATTCAGTGGCTGCAGGAAGAATATTGAGGGGATCAGTTGACCTCTATGCCGCCCCCACCACCCCTCCTATCCGGTTTACGTATCTCCAGCTGCCCCCAGGTACCTGTCCCCCCCTCGTCCAGCTGCCGGCTCTACCAGCTTCCCTGCTCCCCTTTCCCACTGGCTGCTAAGGAGGATCTATCAGGATGGAGAGCGGGGGAAGTAGTGGGTAAATATGTAATTTACCTGCCCCTTCCTTTTCTGAATGGACACAGTGAGTGGTCTTTACTGATCGCCCCTGTGTTCATTTATAACTGAAGCATAGGGAGCTGTGTTTACTAGGCTTCAGTTTGTGAATGCATGGGAAGCCCTGAACAGAGCTATTCCTGTTCATTCATTCTGTGCAGCTGAGGATGGAGATGAAGGGCTGTGTCCACAATGTCCTTTCACTGTCTCAAAGGTTATACATCAGAGGTCTCTTAAGGTTCCTGATATTTCACACAAGCCCCCCCCGACAGGGCTCCTAAATAAAATTGTAAAAAACAGTTTTAAAAAAATTGTGGATAAAGTAAAATGGTGAAATATAAATAAAAATACATTTGTAAAAAAGTAAATAAATAAATAAATAATAATAATAAAAAAAAAAAATCTACTGACACCAGTGACAGAACTACCAGGGTCACAAAGGTCGAAGTTGCAAATGGGCCCTGGCGTTCTGCCAGCGTAAGGGGGGAGTGGCAAGACGTCAGGAAAGGGTCCCACTGCGGGACCATAATAAAGGTAGTTAGGGGCCCCCAAGATCAGTGGGAAGGGTCCCAGGCACGGAGGGAAGGACCCTGGCCGGGGGGGGGGCTTTCATGGTTTCTTGCACTGGGGCCCTGAAGGTTGTAGTTATGCCTCCGATACCTACTGTACCCATTATGAGGGGCTCCCACCATCCCTGCACTATCTGCGCACCTGTTATGTCACCCTGTGAATGGGGCCAGGCCACAACTGCCCCCTGCGACTGCGTGCCATGCACTGGGCTTTACAAGGTTAAAACAAGCAATGAGGAGGCCCCATGCCACCTCTGAAAAGTAAGCCACAGCGGATCGCATTTCAGACGGGTGGCACGATCTACTGCAAGTGTAAACGTAGCCCTGAGGTTGATCTGTCTGTATACTTTGAAGAAACAAAGAAAGGATACAAAGTACCCCCTATGGAAGAATAATGAATGTGACACGAGGCTGTAGTCCCTCAGAGAAGCAGTTTGAAAAGACCTCTGCTATATATTTTATAGGAATCGGGATTTGCCTTTAGCACAGCTGCAGGGTTACCTGGACAGCAACTATTGTTTTTTTATTGCTACTTGAAGTTTTTTGTTATATTTTACCTCCAGTATTTTACAATGCAGGCATAACACAGAGCATGGAGAACCTCGCCCATCACTCTCTGCTGCAGAAGAGCTTACAATCAACCATTGATAAGATTGTATCCCCACCCCAGGCCACACTGGCTTCTTTTTCAACAACCTTAATAAGCCCCCTAGAGGAAATGCAAAAAAAAAAAAAAAAAAATACATGAGGCTTTCACAGCACAAAAATAGCAACTAATATATAAATAATTAAATCTGACCTCCGGCTTTCCCTTCAGTCTTGCACAGTTGTAGCGGCTCCTCTCCTGGACTGAAATGGCTTCCTCTGATTTCACTGCACACTGTGAGCTTCTCACAATGTGCATCAGAAGCTGCAGCAACTCAGATAGAGCCCCGCCCCATTTCCTGTTTGGGGGCCGTCCAGCATCATCTAGCTCTGACCTCCCCAACCTGACTGTCTCCGTCCCTTTCATTCATTTCAGTTCTTTCAATCATGGAGTCTCAATATCACATGTGGGCGTTATCTAGGGCGGTCTGCATGCAAATCCAACCTGCCTAGGAACACCCCTTCTCCAGGCAGGGTGCTGTGGTGTTTTTAGGAAACTGTGTACAGCAGCCTGTCGACTAGGGTGACCATGTGTCCCGTCCGGATTGCTGGGGACAGTCACACATTTTGCAGGTCTGTCCTGGGTCCTGGGTACCTTCATTCCTGGACAATACAGTGTCCCTGAAAGAAACGGACACAGGCACCCTGCACAGTGCACTCTGCACCCTGATTGGGCAAAGCTTTCCTCAATCAGGGAGTAGTATAAGCTGCTTTCTAAGGAGTAGGCCGGGAAGCTGGCTGCAGAGTCCTCAACAACCGATGAGTCGTCAGCTGTCAGTGGGCTTCCCCGCTGAATAAGAATAATAAAAATTGCTGGTTAAAAAAAGTAGAAAAAAAAAGAAAATGGCGTGCCCCCCCCAGTCCATACCAGAGCCAAAGGGAAACCCCACGCCAAATTTTTAAGAAAACGTTGTGGGGTCGCCCCCAGATTCCGTACCAGACCCTTATCCGAGCAAGCAGCCTGGAACAAGTGAACGAGTCCCCCCCGCCCCTCCTAAACCATACTGAGCCACATGCCCTCAACATGGGGGGGGGGGTGCTTTGGGGCAAGGGGGGGTCTGGTATGGACTGGGGGGGCACACTGTTTTTTTCTTTATTTTTATTTCAGCTGCTATTAAATTTAAATTTGATTTCACTGTATTTTTTTTCTTTAGAAATGTCATTTTTGCTGCAGCATGTTCTATACATGCTACAGATGTGCCACTTTACAGGCAGACTAAGGGGATCCCCATGATGTACAAGGCATGCCGCTGTCACTAAGTGACTTAGTTAAAGCGGGTGCATATTGCGTACCACCTGTCTAAACTGGTGACCACTGTTTGCTGATCAAAAATCATAGTTTTTTCTTTTTTTGGGAAGGGGGGTTTCCTGAATGGCAGTTTGGAAATGTGGTCACCCTACTGCCGGCTCCTCTCACCAGTCATGAGCTTGCTGCATTGCATTGACAAGCACAGAGACCCAGTGATGATGTCACTGGATCTAACTGATTAATGGGGAGGGGAAAATTGACTGGACTGAAGCTTTTTGATATTAACCACATATATACAGTGGCCGGGTGGGAGCTTCCCCGTTCTGACAGGACGTGTATTTACGTCCTGCAGAACGGGAGCTCGCAGCGCAGCCACGCGCCGCGCTGCTGCTGGATCCTGTGATCATAATGATCACAGGATCCAGCTGAGCAGAGATCGGGATACGGGCACAGTGACTGGCCCTCCCGATCATGTGACGTCTGTGTCCAATCACAGCCGTCACATTGTAAACAGAGACGAACGTCTCTGTAACAGTTCTCCCCCCGCCGAGCTCAGTGAGAGCTCAGTGCGGGGGGGGGGAGCTGCAGCTCTGTGACAGCTTTCTGCATGATGAGAATTTCATGCAGAAAGCTGTCACAGATCGCCCTCCACACAGTGCACCAAGCACACTGATACCCCTGTCCCCGTACACATCAGTGTCCCCATAAAACAGCCCCCAAAACATCTGTATGTCCCCAATCACATCTGTCACCATACACAAAACATCTGTATGTCCCCATCACATCTATCACAGTCCCCGTCACATCTGTCTGTCCGCCAACACCAAATAAACCCCGATTTGGGTTATTTTTTACCAAAGTAATGTATAAGTATCATTTTTGGTCAAAATTTATGAAGAGAAATTACTTATTTGCAAAATTTTATAACAGAAACGCAGAAAAATGCATTGTTTTTTTTTTCAGTCTTTTTTTAATTTATAGCGCAAAAAATAAAAAACCCAGGGGTGATTAAATACCACCAAAAGAAAGCGCTATTTGTGTGAAAAAAATGATAAAAATTTCATATGGGTACAACGTCGCATGACCGCGCAATTGACATTCAAACTGCAACAGCGCTGAAAGCTGAAAATTGGTCCGGGAAGGAAGGGGGTTTAAGTGCCCAGTATTGAAGTGGTTAAAAAGTGGAACTTAAATGAAACATTCTGTTTCTGAATATTGTGACAACTCAGGAATGAAGTGATGCAGACATGTTACATTACAGCTTTAAAAAGTGATGGTGCTAGGATACAATTATATAAGAATTATAAAGACGAGAAATGTCTTATGAGAACACAGTTATTAAATGAAAGAGAGTAGTGGGTCCTGTTGGCGCCCCCCTGACCTCGTGGACCCCGTGGTAGTTGCACCCTCTGCAGCCCCTACAGTAAGATGGAAAGGAAACTGGACGTCATCCCCCAATGCAGCAAATGGAACTTTGAAGTGGTCTTATTAGCTGCATTTACAATTTCTGCTGGACGCGCGCCTGGGAAGGAAGCAGCACGTGTTGCCAAGGAGACCCTTGCAGAATACGCAAGGCTCTTTGGATTAAGGCTCCCGGCTAAGCTACATCTGAATCTAGATGTATATGAAACATGCATGCTTCATTGCAGCACTGCAGCTGCTTGATATGCAAGATGCATAGCCACCGAGTGTAAAAAAAACACTCATGTGCATATCAATACAGTAGCAGTGCAGTGAGGGTATTGATCAGTTCTGCACTAGATAAATAACAAGTGGAAGTTAACCACCGCCATAGCCATCGTTGCCTTCATCGCCATAGCCAATGCTGCCTTCACCGCCATAGCCAACGCTGCTTTTACCACCATAGCCAACACTGCCTTTACCACCATAGCCAACACTTCCTTCACTGCCATAGCCAATTCTGCCTTCACCGCCATAGCCAATGCTGCCTTCATCGACATAGCCAACACTTCCTTCACCATTATAGCCAACACCGCCTTCACTGCCATAACCAACGCCGCCTTCACCGCCATAGCCAATGCTGCCTTCACCGACATAGCCAATGCTGCCTTCACTGCCATAGCTAACGCCGCCTTCACTGCCATAGCCAACACTGCTTTTACCACCATAGCCAACACTTCCTTCACCGCCATAACAAATGCTGCCTTCACCGCCATAGCCAACGCTGCTTTCGCCGCCATAGCCAACGCTGCCTTCACCACCATAGCCAACACTGCCTTCATCACCATGGTCAACACTCCCTTCACCGCCATAGTCAACGCTGCCTTTACCACCATAGCCAACACTTCCTTCACCACCATAACAAACTCTGCCTTCACCGTCATAGCCAACGCTGCTTTCGCCGCCATAGCCAACGCTGCCTTCACCACCATAGCCAACACTGCCTTCATCACCATGGTCAACACTCCCTTCACCGCCATAGTCAACGCTGCCTTTACCACCATAGCCAACACTTCCTTCACCACCATAACAAACTCTGCCTTCACCGTCATAGCCAACGCTGCTTTCGCCGCCATAGCCAACGCTGCCTTCACCACCATAGCCAACACTGCCTTCATCACCATGGTCAACACTCCCTTCACCGCCATAGTCAACGCTGCCTTTACCACCATAGCCAACACTTCCTTCACCACCATAACAAACTCTGCCTTCACCGTCATAGCCAACGCTGCTTTCGCCGCCATAGCCAACACTGCCTTCGCCGCCATATTCAACACCGCCTTCACCACCATAGCCAACACCACCTTCACCACCATAGTCAATGCTGCCTTTACTGCCATAGCCAATGCTGCCTTCACTGCAATAGTCAATTCTGCCTTCACCACCATAGCCAACGCTGTCTTAACTGCCATAGCCAACACTGCTTTTACCACCATAGCCAACACTTCCTTCACTGTCATAATGAACGCTGACTTCACCACTACAGCCAACGCTGCCTTCACCGCCATAGCCAACTCTGCTTTTACCACCATAGCCAACTCTGCTTTTACCACCATAGCCAACACTTCCTTCACTGCCATAACAAACACTGCCTTCACCGCCATAGCCAACACTGCCTTTACCACCATAGCCAACACTTCCTTCACTGCCATAGCCAATGCTACCTTCACCGCCATAGCCAACGCTGCCTTCACTGCCATAGCCAACACTGCTTTTACTGCCATAGCCAACGCTTATGAACGCTGCCTTCACCGCAATAGCCAACACTGCCTTTACCACCATAGCCAACGCTGCCTTCACTGCCATAGGCAACACTGCTTTTACCACCATAGCCAACACTTCCTTCACCGCCATAACGAACACTGCCTTCACCACCATAGCCAACACTGCCTTCACCTAGATAGCCAACGCCACCTTCACTGCCATAGCCAACACTGCCTTCACCGCCATAGTCAACACTGCCTTCACCTAGATAGCCAACGCCACCTTCGCTGCCATAGCCAATGCTGCCTTCACCGCCATAGCCAACGCTGCCTTCACCGCCATAGCCAACGCCGTCTTCACTGCCATAGCCAACGCTACCTTCACTGCCATAGCCAATGCTGCCTTAACTGCCAAAAAGAACACTTCCTTCACTGCCATAACCAACACTTCCTTAACTGCCATAACCAACACTGCCTCCACCGCCATAGCCAATGCTGCCTGCCTTTACTATCATAGCCAACACTGCCTTTACCACCATGGCCAAGACTGCCTTCACCACCATGGTCAACACTGCCTTCACTGCCATAGTCAACACTATAGCCAACACTGCAAGTTCCATAAAGACATGGATGAGCGAGTTTGGGGTGGAGGAACTTGACTGGCCTGCATAGAGTCCTGACCTCAACCCTATAGAACGCCATTGGGATGAATTAGAGTGGAGACTGGGAGCCTGGCCTTCTCGTCCAACATCAGAGCTCACAAATGCGCTTCTGCAAGAATGGTCAAACATATAAAAACTCCTAAACCTTGTGGACAGCCTTCCCAGAAGAGTTGAAGCTGTTATAGCTGCAAAGGGTCGGCCAACTCAATATTGAACCCTACGGACTAAGACTGGGATGCCAGTTCATGTGCATGTAAAGGCAGGTGTCCCAATACTTTTGCCAATATAGTGTATGTGCCGTGTGTGTGGGCGTTAAGGTCCACCCTCTTAGCTGCCATAAATATGTTACGTGGGTGGCAAGAAGTTAAAGTTGATTTCCAGGAATTATCTGGATTGCATACGTACAGCTCTGCACAATGTAAGCATGCATGTTATTTAATATGTATGTATACTATTTCCTTATGTGACCATTGATGTCACATAGGGGACTCCACCATTTACCTTAACAAGCACCATAGCCCTGCAATGGTCTTAATGCTGTGCTCCAAGAATAAAAGCTTTTATTCAAATCTATTCCTCAACAGCCACAAAGGATATACATCCCATTTGTGTGCACCAAATGCCTTTGCAAACCCAGATATCACCTTATAAAAGTAGCAGTGACATCATAACTGTGCTGTATATAGCCTGTGCAGAGAGCAGAGCTGTGGGAGGGGCCAGTAGGCTCTACCTACTACAAAAAACGACAGAAGGGGGCGGAGACAAGACCAGTCACCCAGCACAAGGAGAGAGAGCAGAGCTGTGGGAGGGGCCCAGAAGGCTCCACCCACTACAGGCTGCCTGCAGAAAACTACAGGAGGGGGCGGAGACAAGACCGGTCACCCTGCACAAGGAGAGGGAGCAGCAGTGAGCGGTCTTTATTACAGGAAGTCTCACACTTGAATACGGCACAGATCTGGAAGAAATACACAGAGATTCAAGAAGAACAGACATGATGAAGGGATTTAGACAATATTTGATTATCCCGGGTTCTGCTTTAGGATTTCCCTCTGGATCAGGGAGGTCGGCGTTACTTTGTAGTATAGTGAACTTGTAATCGGAAACATTTTGCAACCGCTCACTAGTATAGCACACCAGGCAAAGCAAATTTGTGTATCCAGCGGAGCAAAAAATGGGGTCTGCTCCACCGAATCGCTAACCGCTGTTAGTCCTGTGAGCCATATAAAACCAGGACGGGAGAATTAGGGGCATATGAAATCCTCATTTGCTGGGAGTTCAATGTGCAGCCAATAGAATCATTATTAGCCGCTTTGTATACATTCCCCTTTCATGCGCATGAACTGACCTTGTAAGTGGCCCATAGACTAGAGCCGCTGTCACCATGACTTGTATTTTATCGATATGGCGGTGACGGGAATGTATCCTTTTCACCATCCTACTGAAATTGTGTAAAATTTTCAGAGTGCTACTTTCCAGCGACAGATAGATATCTTGACTGCCTTATATTGGTAATTGAAGGTGAACCTCAAACAGATATAAAAGACGAGAATTCATGCAGCTCTGCATTCATTAATAGAATGTTAAAAATATTTTTAAAATACAAGCAGCGCAAATTTGACCCGGTATCAGCCTCCTGCAGTCCATGTACAGCAGAGCTCAAACTGGGAAAGGGGGAAGCAGCAGACACCAACCAGTTGTGGTGTAGCAAAAGGAGCATGCTGATAGGAGGAGAGAGCAGAGTGACAGAGATATGAGGCCACAGGCTGGGGGAGGGACAAGACCTGGAAGTGTCACTGAACTGCAGCAGAGAAAAGGTCTCCTGTCCTGCCACGTAGTTCTGGGCATTGAGGCATTATCAGTGTTTGTACAGGCTTCCTTATGGGAATTAGTTCTCAACCACTGTTTTCAGGTCCTGGCCTCCCCTTTTAGGGCCTCCAGACAGCTATGGATCTCCCACAGTGCTTTCCAGTTCCCATAGTACCCCCTAACCTCCCATAGCGGCCCACAGTACCCTCAGGCCCGTGAGAGCCCTTAGCTTCCTGAGTGCCTCCAACCTCCCACAGTGCCCCATAACCTCCCATAGTGTCCCTCAACTTCCTATAGTGGCCCACAGTTTCCCCCTTGACAACCCTCAGCCTCCAGAGTTCCCTCCAACCTCCCACAATGCCTTCCAGCTCCCATAGTGCCTCCCATAGTGGCTCACAGTGTGCCATGAAAGCCCTCAGCCTCCGGAGTGCCCTAAAGCCTTCCAGCTCCCCTAGTGTCCTCCAACCTTCCATAGTGGCCCACAGTGCCCCTGAGATCCATCAGCCCCCCACAGTGCTCCCCAACCTCCCATAGTGTCTTTCAGCTCCCACACTGTTCCCCATTAATCTTCCATAGTGCCCCCCAACTTCCCATAGTGGCTCACGGTGTCCCCAGGCCCCCTGGCAGCCCCCAGAGTTCTCTACAACCTCTCTCAGTGCCTTCCAGCTCTCATAGTGCCACCCATAGTATCTCACAGTGCCCCTGAAAGCATCCAAAGTGCCCTCCAACCTCCCACAGTGCCTTCTAGCTCCTTTAGTGTCTCCCAACCTTCCATTATTGCCCACCGTGCCCCCGGAGATCCCTCAGCCTCCAGAGTGCCCTCCGACCTCCCACAGTGTCTTCCAGCTCCCATAGTGGCTCTCAGTGTCCCCTGAAAACCCTCAGCCTCCGGAGTGCCCTCCAACCTCCCACAGTGCTTTCTAGCTCCCTTAGTGTCCCCCAACCTCCCATAGTTGCCCACAGTGCCCCAGACCCACTGAGATCCTTCAGCCTCCAGAGTGCCCTCCAACCTTCCACAGTGCCTTCCAGCTCCCATGGTGCCTCCCATAGTGGCTCACAGTGCCCCCTGAAAGCTCTCAGCCTCCGGAGTGCCTTCCAATCTCCCACAGTGCCTTTTAGCTCCCTTAGTGTCCCCCAACCTTCCATAGTGGCCCACGGTGCCCCCAGACTCCCCGAGATCCCTCAGCCTGCACAGTGCTCCCCAACTTCTTACAGTGCCTTACAGCTCCCATAGTGCCTCCCATAGTGGCTCACAGTGCGCCCGAGAGCCCTCAGCCTCCAGAGCGCCCCCCAAACTCCCAGGGAGCCAACTCAGAGATGACACAATTACATAAATCTTGCCTGTGCAGTTCTTGGCTGTGTTCACAAAGATCAGCCCCTCTCTCTGTCACTTGTTACAAAATCACAATGCTGCAGTCTAATTACTGGGGGGAGCGGAGACTGAGACTTCCTCCTGCCTGCAGCAGACTGATGACATCATCTCTGCCTAGGCAAAGTCACTTGAGCTCCAGGATGCCTTTTTATTAATGTAACACTAAAACATTGTTCACTGTCTCTCTCCCCGACTAGAAACACTTGTGTCGGTTCTTGACGTGTCCGTTCTAAATACATTAACACAGTAGAGACTCAACCGAGGGACCCTCAAACCCCCCGCGAGACCTCCGACTCCCGAGAGCCCGCGTGACACTCGGTGATACCCTCCGTGATACCCTCGACATTCCGTGACATTCTTCAACCCCTCGTGACACGTCCGACTCCCTAGAGCCCCTCAGACCCCCGTGGCACCCGGTGATACCTTCCAACCCCCTGTGATTCCCTCGAT
>BLSH010406495.1:1679720-1690868 GCA_018402905.1 Glandirana rugosa
GAGCTTTCTTTTGGTGATATTTGATCGCCTCTGCGTTATTTCTGATCGCCGCTATAAACAAACAAAGAGCGATGATTTTGAAAAAAAAAACAATATTTTTTCCTTTTTGCTATAATAAATATCCAAAAAAATAAATAAATAAATAAAAATTATTCAACAGTTTTGGCCGATATATATTCTTCTACATATTTTTGGTAAAAAAAAAATCGCAGTCGGCGTATATTGATTGGTTTGAGCAAAAATTATCGCGTCTACAAACTATGGGAATTGATTTATGGCAGTGGGTCTCAACTCCGGTCCTCGGGACCCACCAACAGGCCAGATTTTAAGTATTACCTTGGGGAGATGCAGGCTAGAATACTGCAATCACTGAGCAGCAAATTATATCACCTGTGATGTATTTCAGTTATCCTGCAAACCTGGTCTGTTGGGGAGTCCCGAGGACCGGAGTTGAGAACCACTGATTTATGGTGTTTTTATTTATTTTTTTTTGCTAGTAATGGCGACAATCTGCGATTTTTATTGGGACTGCAATATTGGGGCTGACATGTCGGACATTTTTGACACTTTTTGGGACCAATGACATTTATACATCGATCAGAAATTTAAATGTCCACTGATTACTGTATAAATGTCACTGGCAAGGGTTAACCTGCAGGGGGCAGTGAAGGGGTTAACAATGTTCCCTGGGTGTGTTCTAACTGTGGGGGGGGGCGGGGCTGGTCAGGACATAACAGATCTAACTGATCCCAGTGACAGGGATCAGTAGATCTGTTTGTCCCCTGTCACAGAACGGGGAACCGCTGTCTTTACATCGGCGGTTCCCCGTTCTGCAGGTCTGACAGGGGATCGCGGGTCTGCCCGACCCGCGGGCACGCCCACGCAGCGTGCGCCGCCGCTGCCTGTGAGTGTGCGCCAGGAGCGCGCACATGGCCAGGACGTCCATGGACGTTCACCCGGAAATTCAGATCCACGCTGGAGCCGTACTTTGGCTATAGCGCGGATCTGAACGGGTTAAAGAGAACCTGTCACAAAAAAAAAATCACTTTGTGTCCCCTATGTGATGAAAAAAAAGTGTAAAAAATGAAAGTTACACCCATGCACCTAAAATCCACCCCCCCAAAAAAAATTGTTTATGCACCCCCACATTCATGAACATACGAATGTAAATGCAGAAAGGTCAATTGTGCTACAGATGTTACATATCTCCCCACACACCGGACTGAGAGCGATAATTCTAGGCCCATAATTCATGGTAAACTCTAACCCAGTGGTTCTCAACTCCGGTCCTCGGGACCCACCAACAGGCCAGATTTTAAGTATTACGTTGGGGAGATGCAGACTAGAATACTGCAATCACTGAGTAGCAAATGATATCACCTGTGATGCATTTCAGTTATCCTGCAAACCTGGCCTGTTAGTGGGTCCCGAGGACCGGAGTTGAGAACCACTGCTCTAACCTGATGACCTACAGGGGCTTTTAAAGCATCACCTATGGAAAATATAGAGTATTGAAGTTTGCCGCCGTTTCACGGGCACGTGCAATTTTATGGTTTGACATGTTGGGTATCTATTTACTCGGCGTAACCTCACCTTTTATATTTGAATAAAAAAAAGGGGCCATTTTTTTTTGCATGTATGCGCCCTAACCTATTGTGCTAATATCAAGTCACATAAAAAATGACCATTATCCCCATTTTATTCTCCAGAGTCTCTACTTTCAGGAAATATGTAATGTTTTAGGGGGGTTTATGTAACCTTCAGGCCTAAAGTAATATTTTTAAACCAAAAAAAGAAATAAATGGCAGTGAATGGGTTAAGGTGTACTTTTATTTAAAGTGGTATTAAACCCAAATATATATATATATAGATAAAGAAACATATCCCCCTGCAAATTTATATATATATATATATATATTTTAAAGGCATCCTCTATCAGAAAATCCCCATATATATATATTTCTAAACATTCCCAGTGCAAATGTATATATATCAGCTCACCAATCAGATGTGGTGGCTGCAATCGTTTTCTTTTTGTTAGGCTTTTCCCCCTCTGTTTTCACCTGGTATTCTGGCCGGTAACAAACCTCCTGTATCCCCACTCTGGAGGAAGGTGCACAGGGGCACAACAGTATTGTCTGTCTGGGAGGGGGGGGGGGGGGTAGATGTACTAGCAGATTTAGATACACTAACAAATTGATGCCAAACTCCAACTCACACTTTATAATCAGTTCCAGCTGTTTTTTTGTCTCCTTTTGGGATAAAGGTTTTACATAAATAAATAAAAGCTGATCATGGTAATCACCCCTGTCAGTGTTGGATGGTCTTAACCCTCTAACTGTTTTTTGTTAGGAACACCACCCTGGGAGAAAACCCCATTGCCGTCATCCCTTAATGTACAAATTGGTAAAAAGGATCCCCCATGCGGGGGGATCCTTTTTACCAATTTAACCCTCTAACTGCTACATATGCTTGTTTTGTTGAAAAACAACAGACTGGCTGGATCACCAGGTGAAAAATAAAAAAAAAGCCTAAAAAAAACAAAACAAATGCAGCCTTCACATCTAAGAATTGGTAAGCTGTGATATAACAAATGGTTGTTTTTGGGGTTAGAACCGCTTTAAATGAATTATTCCATTCCCCCAAGAGGGGGGGGGGGGGCTGGGGCTGTTCTGAAAACAGGGGCAGAGGGGTTATGGTCCAAAAAACAGTCACCTGGGGACCATGAGGAAGGGAGGTTGCCCTGTGGCCCCGGGTCAGATGGAGGATTTGCGGCGCACAGATGGATAAGTTCCATTGATTAATAGCCGGATCCTAATGGTTATACAGTGGCCACAGGCAATTCCATATCGACCGGCGGAATGCCCATGTGACCTCTCATTATATTCCGGATCATTAAAATGTAACTAATGCCCGGCTGCAATTAGCTGCTCTGATATTAGGGAATCTGCTGCTCGTTATATACGGCCGGCCTTCCATTCCAACCATCAATCAATGATAAAAATGTTTGTGTGTTTCAGGAACGTTCGTTTTTCTGGGTTTCCGGGGGGTGTCACCTCCTCACCTCTGCTGAGATAATCTGACAGTTCAGCCAATTAACCGGCTGGAATAGTCAGGGATGGAAGGGTTACATCATAAAAAAATGGACGCTTCGTATAATTACGCCCGGTAACCTTAAAAACAAGGTCAATAAACAGCAGTTATTGCTTTAAGATATAAAATCCAACTGCATGACATTTAGTTTTTCTCTGTGTACCGCTTTTCACAAACAATTCTTTGTTTATTCCCATAATTGCATCTCAGTGCTGCTTATTTACTGTGGCCTCTTTGCAGCCACTTCCTGTCTACATGCACTCCAGCTGTATGGCATTTCTCGGTAGGGGGGGTTTCTGAGGGTGACACCAGTGGACTATAGTATTGTGTTATAAACAGTAGGTGCAGCGCTAATTGAACGAGTCCACTAAACATTAGTCCATGATTAATGTTGTAAACAGCACACTCGATAGAGAAGTCAATGAAACTGAATGGGAGAGGAAACCACCACCGGCAACAATCATACTGCCTCCTTACCCTCCTCTTTGGACCCTTATGACAAAGGGTCAAACGAACATTGGATGTTATATTGAGACACAGGGCCGCCATCAGGGGGGTACAGGCAGTACTGTTGTAAGGGGCCCCAGTGTCTCAAGGGGCCCTTACAACAAAGACTTTAGCAGTCTTTAACATTGGAGTCTATGGAGGGGGAAACCCGGTATGGGGACACCGTTCTCCCGAACCATAGCTGATAAAAATACAAAACTTAGGTCACATAGAAAGGCCCCCCTGGACCACAACTGACCCAAGTATGGGACCTCCAGCACCTATGGTTCGGCCGTACCATGTCCCCAAAGTGACCGGACACTGACCGGCAATTGTCGGGTGAATTTCGGACTTAATATTAGAGTCTATGGGAGGGGGATACCTAGTTTGGGGACACCGTTCTCCTGAACCATAGCCAATAAAAATACCAAACTTGGGTCACACAGAGAGAGCCCCCTGTGCAAAAATTGGTCCAGGTTTGGGACCTCCAGCACCTATGGTTCGGCTGTACTGGGTCCCCAAATTGACCAGTCACTGACCGGCACTTGTCGGGTGAATTTCGGACTTAACATTGGAGTCTATGGGAGGAGGACACCCATTTTGGGGACACCGTTCTCCCGAACCATAGGCGATAAAAATACCAAACTTGGGTCACAATGAAAGGGCCCCCTGGACCATAACTGGTCCAAGATAGGGACCTCCAGCACCTATGGATTGGCGTGAGGTCTTATTGCAAGCATCGGATGAGGCTGCGCTGCCTGTGCACTGTTTTTTTTTAACCCCTTGGATCACACACTAGCATGCATTGCACTCTTCACTTCACTTCAATGCGTCATGCTTGGCAGGCTACACCTGGTAAGTGTGACAGGGTGTATAATTCCTACTGCGGCTGCAATATGTGTACACCCCTGGCCAGTGGGCGGATGTGGTGGCCAGTGGGCGGGTCCTGGGAAATGTTGGTGGTCAGATGGGGGGGCCCAGGTCTAAAGCTGTGTAAGGGGCCCCAAAATTTCTGATGGCTGCCCTGTGGAGACGCCTCAATCTCAGTACATCACGACCAAACAGGCAAAGGTAGTTACAGGCACCCCGGTCTCAGCATTCCTGATAATCCGACCAGTAACCCCACACCACCATTATTCCCATGGAAAACAAAGGAGCAAACCTCATGGTGCAGTAATCTTCAGTTAAGGTTATTTAGATAAAACATATTAAACACACAATTTCCAGGTGAAACACATGCCAGTACTCTTCTTCCAATGGGTTTCGTCATAGGATGACGTCGTCAGGAGCTGAAGAGGAACTCTGGAAGTTTTCCACAGAGTACTGGCGTGTGTTTCATCTGGAAATTGTGAGTTTAATACCATTTATCTAACTAAACTTAACTGAAGATTACTGCACCATAAGGTTTGTTCCTTTGTGTTCCACCACTGTTCCCCACCAGCCCCTGACAACGTCATCCTATGATGAAACACCTGTATGCTGGGACACTATGGCCATCTTGCTGCTAGGGAACGCTGGAAGTTTTCCAGGTGAACCACACAGTACTCTTTATGGAAAACTCCCAGCGTTCCCCACCAGCAAGATGGCTACCGCGCCCCATCATACAGTCCTGTCATGTCAAAAGCTCCCCTCTACGCATTTTGTCATAGGATGACGTCATCAGGAGCTGGTGGGGGACCGTGGAAGTTTTCCACAAAGAGTACTGGTGTGTGTTTCACCTAGAAATGATGAGTTTTATACCTTTTATCCAAATAAACTTAACTGAAGATTACTGCACCATGACCTTTGTTCCTCTGCGTTCCATGGGAATAATGGTGGTGCAGAGTTAATGGTCGGATTACCAGGAGTGGAACGCTGAGACCGGGGTGCCTGTAACTACCTTTGCCTGTTTGGTTGTGATGTACTGAGATTGAGGCGTCTCCATATAACATCCAAAGTTCATTTGACCCTTGTTATGAGGGTCCAAAGAGGAGGGTAAGCGGGCAGTATGATTGGTGCCGGTGGTGGTTTCCTTTCCCATTCAGTTTCATTGACTACTCTATGGAGTGTGCTGTTTACAACATTAATCATGGACTAATGTTTAATGGACTCGTTCAATTAGCACTGCACCGACTGTTTATATTTTATCATTGTTGTTCCCCAATATTGTGCTGGCTGCTAAAAAAGTTAATCATTTTATAAATAAATGTGTTAAGTGCAGCAGTTACCCCTCTTTGTATAATATTGTGTTATAATGACCACTTGTAGTCACCATTGAAAGCCCATGTGACCAGCACAAGAGTGCAGTTGGGAGAAAAAAAATAATGGCATCCAAATGCGCGTTGCATGTTCTGCCGTGTTTCGGGATTGCGAGATCTGAACATGTAAACCGCGCAACACAGATCACAAGCGGGAAGGCTTGTTCCTGGGGGGGCTAATAGATCTTTCTAAAAAATTGCCTAAAAAAAGTGAAGTAGTGATAAGCTCTAAATAGTGTTTTACCAGTTCCTGCCCAGCCTATAGCAATTTGTTGGCCGAGCGGGACTTTCGTTGTTCTGGGTGGACATCACATGACTTTCCCCCAGAACGAGCCACGCGGGCGCGATCTGTCACCAGCTGATCAGCGTACCGGCCCATTGCCGGTACTATGTGATCGCTGTGATCAATCACAGCAGGTCACATTACAATTGTAAACAAAGAATGGTCTGATTCATGACATCTATTGGTAAAATTGTGCTGTTAGCTGTGATTGGTCACAGTGACCACATACAGGGCCATCTTTAATATTGATTGGACCCTGAGTAAACATTTACTAGGACCTTACCAAATCCACTTATCAAATATTTGCGGGCAGTGTGGGCTCAAGGGGTAGCTGCTTTGGGCCCCACAGACAGGGCCAATCATAGCTAATCACAGCAAAACAAACTGAATGAATCAATTTCATTCACTAAAATGCAAAAAATGAAATTCAACAATCAAAAAAAAAAAAACTGATCACTTACTCCAGCTTTGCAGCTCTCAATGACTGGTCCATCAGAAGACTTCACATTCCTACCAATATAATTATTAGGTAGAATAACCCTTCCTCTATATCAGTAGTCTCCCAACTGCAGTCTGGGGGGCCAGATGCGGCCCTTTGCTTGCTTTTATTTGGCCTTTGGGGCATTATTCCTCCTATAGTCAGCAACAGTGCGGCGTCCTGTCACTGACACATACAATAAGGCACTAGTCCTCTCACTGGCACCAACTATGGCACACTATTTCTCCCACTGATACCTACGATGGGATCACTATACCTCCCACTAATACCAAGGATGGGGCAAAATACCTTCCACTGATACCAATGATGGGACAGTATTCCTCTCATTGATATCAAGGATGGGGCACTATTCCTCCCATTGATATCAAGGATGGGGCACTATTCCTCCCATTGATACCAATGATGGGGCACTATTCCTCCCACTGACACCAATGATGGGGCAATATTCCTCCCACTGACACCAATGATGGGGCACTATTCCTCCTATTGACACCAATGATAGGGAACTATTCCTCCTATTGACACCAATGATAGGACACTATTCCACCCACTGACACCAATGATGGGGCACTATTCCTCCCACTGATACCAATGATGGGGCACTATTCCTCCTATTGACACCAATGATAGGGAACTATTCCTCCTATTGACACCAATGATAGGGCACTATTCCACCCACTGACACCAATGATGGGGCACTATTCCTCCCACTGACACCAATGATGGGGCACTATTCCCCCCACTGACACCAATGATGGGGCACTATTCCTTCCACTGACACCAATGATAGGGCACTATTCCTCCCATTGATAGAGGAAGTTATTCTACCAACATTTTAAATTTGAACAACCTTTGTAAGCTAATAAAAAAAACATATGCCCACTTTTGCATTACTTTTGGTATAGCCTTCATGCTTTAAAAATGGCGGCTGCAGCATAATCTCCAAATTGGGTCTAAATAGTCACATGACGTTTAGTGCAAAAGTTCTCTCCATGGTATTTCTTACCTAAGAAAAGAAGAATGTTCAGAATGTCCTCCTTTTGCTCCGCTCCGGAAGGTTTTACAAGTAAAATTTAACTCAGCACTTACTCCGGCTATAGAAATAATGGCAGCTCTCAATGACCGGTCCATCAGAAGACTTCACAGTCCTACAGATCTAATTATTAGAGTTTCTTCCTATAGTGTCTATGATCGAGCTTCCCTTCCCCAAACACTCGATGGATGAGGGAATAATGACATAGCCAGAGAAGAACACTTACATTTTAGAGAAGATTTATTTAACCTGCTGACAATAGAGATTTCCTCGCTCCGTACTCAGCGTGCCATCCTATAGCACAATATAAACAAAATTATAATCTTATCAAACAGGCCGGCTCCTACCGGGCTGACAAGAGCTTATGATGCCAGTAGCATGCCCACCAAACCGAAAACCGTTTCAGAGACGCTGACGGATGACTTAACAACGCCATTTGAAACCAAATGATAAAAAAAAGGCTTCATTACAGGCTACAAAAATACGGGTAATAAAACTGACTCCCGTGGCTTTGCTGGAAGAGGGCGGTGTGCGCAAACTCTATTCTTTTTAATGCAGGCTTCTTAAATCCCCAAGGTCAATGGGATACAGAGAACAAAAAGCGCAACCAACTTCATCTTAAAGAGGGTTTCTGCTTTTGTTTTGAATTTTCTGGAAATTCCTCCCCCTAAGCCTTCTGCTCATTCAAAAAGGTGGGGGTCTAGAGTAGGGGGGTCTTCAAACTTTTACTTTTCACTACGATGGCTATATCAGTGACAACAGGGTTCCCATCAGGATCCCCTTACATCAACGACACCATCAGAATCCCTCCTTACACCAGGGTGCACATCACAGTCCTCCTTACATCAGGATCCCCATCAGAATCCTCTTTATACCACAGCCCCCCCCCCATATCAGGTGCCCATCAAAGTCCCCCTGTAAATCAGGGTCCCATCACACCTCCCTTTACCTCATGGTCCCTTTCAGAATTCCCCCTTAGATCAGGGTCCCCATCAGAGACCCCCCCTTACATCAGCATCACCATCATAGTCCCCCTTTCATCAGGGTCTCCATCTTAATCCACCTTACATCAGGGTTCCCATCATAGTCCACCTTACATCAGGGTCCCCATCTCAGTCTACCTTACATCAGGGTCCCCATCAGATTACCCCCTTAGATCAGGGTCCCCATCAGAGACCCCCCTTTATATCAGCATCATCAGAACCCCCCTTACATCATGTAGTACATCACAGTCCTCCTTACATCAGGGTCCCCATCAGAATCCTCCTTATACCACAGTCCCTCTTATATTAGTATCACTGTCATAGCCCCCCTTACATCAGGGTCCCTGCCATAGTCCCCCTTACATCACGGACTCCACATATTGGACATCACAGACTCCTCATATTGGGTTCCCATCAGAGTCCTCCTTATATCAGGGTTCCCATCACAGCCCCCCTTACATTAGGGTCCCCTTCAGAATCGCTGTTACATCAGGTTCCCATCATAGTCCCCCTTAAGTCAGGCGCCCATCAGAGTCCCCCTTACATCAGAGACCCCATCAGGGATACCCTTAAATAAAGTGCACTGCCCATCAGAATCCTTTTTACATCAGGATCCCCATCACAGACCCCCTTTGCATCAGCATCACCATCATAGTCCCCCTTACATCAGGGTCCCCATCAGATTACCCCCTTAGATCAGGGTCCCCATCCAAAACCCCCCTTATATCAGCATCACCATCAGAACCTTCACATCACAGTCCTTCTTACATCAGGGTCCCCATCAGAATCCTCCTTATACCACAGTCCCCCTTATATTAGGGTCCCTGTCATAGCCCACCTTACATCAGAATCCCCATCATAGTCCCCCTTACATCATGGACTCCACATATTGGACTCCTATATATTGGACATCACAGACTCCTCATATTGGGTTCCCGTCCCCTTCACAGCCCCCCTTACATCAGGGTCCCCATCACAGCCCCCTTACATCAGGGTCCCCTTCAGAATCACTCTTACATCAGGGTGGCATCATAGTCCCCCTCAAGTCAGGCGCCCATCAGAGTCCCCCTTACATCAGAGACCCCATCAGGGATCCCCTTAAATCAAGTGCACTGCCCATCAGAATCTCCCTTACATCAGGGTCCCCATCACAGACCCCCTTACATCAGGGTCCCCATCAGAGTCCCCATCAAAATAAACCTTACATCAAAGTCCTACTTACATCAGAGTACCCATCAGGGTCCTCCGTTAAATGGGGAGGGGGTAATTGAAATGTAGACCATAGGCAGCCTTTGCTGGCCTTAATCCTCACCCTGTGCACATTAAGGACACACCACTGACCCTAGCTGTGGGGCAGATAAAATCTTCTAGTGGGCCGAATGCGGCCCGTGGGCCGTAGTTTGGAGACCCCTGGTCTAGAGAGCTGTAATATTGGACACTGGCCGTTCTTCTTCAAATGAGAGGAAATTACATAGCCTCTGCCCATCCATATCATTGTAAGCATAAATGTATTTCTGTATTTAAATTTGAAAGTAGAAAAAAGAAACAATTCAATTTTATTCATATCATGCATTTTATAGGTTTCAATATAGAATATGAAATGATTGAAATCTCTTTTTTGCCTTTGTCCCATTGGGGAGACTTTCCTTTACTTCCTGTCCTTTAGCCAAAACAGGAAGTGAGAGGAAATCCATCCAAAGTGAAGGAAATTCCTAACTGTCACCAGAACAAATGTTCCCATTGGAGGATTTCCCCTTTATTCCTCTTTTAGTGACAGCCCAAGATTCCTTTCACTCTTGGTGATAACGGTCACCAGGACAAATAGAGAGGGTGAATCTTCCTAAAGGAAGCAATTAATACACGACAGGGGTTCTAATCCCTCTCCACTCTATCAAAAAAAATTCCCTTCAGTTATACTTTAAAGCAAACCTTCACCTCCACTTTGTTACCCTCCCCCTGGTGCTCTTCTGTGCCACCATTTTTAAAAATGTGCGTGCAGATCTCTCCTGGGTGAGGCTAACAAGCCTTCTATGTGCCAACAAGGGCAGGTGATGGATTCTTTAATGGATCAGGGGTCTATTAGACCTCTGTTGTCCCCACTGCAGCTAATTATGCACAGATCATGCTTGATTAACTACAACCCTGGACCCAGCAGCTGAGGAATGAATGAAAAGAATTCGGACATGATGAGATGGTCATCCCTTTTGGGCCCATTCATTGCAGAGCAGATTGGGGAAGAGATGTCCCTCCAGCTCCTCCTGCTCAGCATCCTAAGTGGTGGTGGCTGGCCAGACGACCATTCATGAGAGTGGATCACTTTTACAAAAAACCCTGATAGAAAGGTACAGTTACAGTCAGGGCCAAGACAAGGGGTGGGCAGCCCTGTCCCCCTGAAATTTGGGGGACAGCAGGGGGTAAGAATTGTTCTATGAGGGGAAATGTGAGGGTGTGTGCTAGGAGTGAAGATTTAGGGGGATTTGTGTTGGGAAGGAGGATGGGGGAAGAGGATTTGAAGTAAGTAAGGAGTCGACGAC
>BLSH010406495.1:1704650-1741810 GCA_018402905.1 Glandirana rugosa
CCTTACAAACAGGTAAGAAGGTCTTCTCGTAAACACTCCAGTCCGCGACTACAACCTGCTCTTCCGGACCGAGTGTCAGAGGTGAGATTAAGTAGGGTTTACACAAGATAGCCCAACTCCAGTCCTGAGACAAGTCCGGTCAGCGTTTTGCCCCGAAAAAGACAAAAAAAAATGGGTTTTTTCGTCGGGCGATGGTGGGTTTACGGTCGCGTTTTCGCGACCATTTTGCGGCGATCTCGTACCGGTTTTGCTGGTAATGAAATCGCGACAAAATGACCACGAAGTCACACTTTCCCCTGATTAAGTAGGGTTTCCACAAGATACCCCAACTCCAGTCCTGACAGTTCAAGGAGGTGGGGTTTGAGGGAGTAGGTACAGATGCACAAAGCAAGGTCCATAAAGACATGGATGAGGGAGTTTGGGGTGGAGGAACTTGACAGTCCTGACCTCAACCCCATAGAACACCTTTGGGATGAATTAGTCCCCTTTCACACTGAAGCACCAGTAAAACAGCGCTAAAGTAATGGTCGTTTTGGCCATGCTCTAGCGGCGTTTTACCAGCGCTTTTGCGCTGGCATTTGGGTGGTAGCGGGCTGCTTTTTTGGGTAAAAAAAAACAGAAAAAGCCCCGTTTTGCGACTGGCCTGAACAGAGTCCTGACCTCAACCCGATAGAACACATTTGGGATGAATTAGAGTGGAGACTGTGAGCCAGGCCTTCTCGTCCAACATCAGCGCCTGACCTCACAAATGCTCTTCTGGAAGAATGGACAAACATTCCCATAGACACTCCTAAACCTTGTGGACGGCCTTCCCAGAAGTAAGGACTAAGACTGGGATGCCATTAACGTTCATGTGCGTGTAAAGGCAGGTGTCCCAATACTTTTGGTAATATAGTGTGTTCATATATATATATATGGGCGGCACAGTGGTGTAGTGGATAGCACTTTTGCCTAGCAGCAATCCCAACCACGACACTATCTGCCTGGAGTTTGCATGTTCTCCCTGTACCTGCGTGGGTTTCCTCTGGCTACTCCGGTTTCCTCCCACACTCCAAAGGCGTGCTGGTAGGTTAATTAGATCCTGTCTAAAATGGCCCTAGTATATGTATGAATGTGAGTTAGGGACCTTAGATTGTAAGCTCCTTGAGGGTAGGGATTGATGTGAATGTACAGCAGGGATATGCAATTAGCGGACCTCCAGATGTTGCAGAACTACAAATCCCATGAGGCATAGCAAGACTCTGATAGCCACAAGCATGACACCCAGAGACAGAGGCATGATGGGACTTGTAGTTTTCCAACAGCTGGAGGTCTGCTAATTGCATATCCCTGATGTACAGTATTTAAATGTAAAAAAGTGTTGCGTGAATTGACAACGCTGTATAAGTACTTATAATAAATAATAAATAAATATATATATATATATATATATATATGTACACAGTATATACACAGACCCATTTTTTTACACTAAATACAATATATTTATATATATACATATATATATATATATATATATATTTAAGTATAAATAAATAAATATTTTAAAAACACTGAATTTTTTTTCTAGTTGATCTACTCAAGTAAATGAAATTATATTTTTAAACATTTTTAAAATAAATATATTTAATCATATATTTAAATAAATAAATAAAAATAAATGAATAAATATATTATACACACGTCTTTTTTTTTTTTTTTTTTGCCTAAATATTTATTATAATTGTACCATTTGGAATGCAAACCATCGGTTGCGCCTGCTTTATTGCGCTACCCTGAGCACCAGTGCAGGAGGCACAGAAGTGTTTACTCCATTCCTAGATCTTCCGTTAAACATTTGACATATTTACAGAAATGAATATACTTTCCTAACGTATAATACAGAAGAGAATCGCTTTGACCCGCGACGGCTGAGCGGAATTATACATTAAAATATTTGCGCATAAGATGAAAGCCCCTGAATAGAACTAATTGAGCCTCCGTCATGCCGGCTGTCAGGCCCCGGTTTGGATAATAGCACCCTGCCATTAATGTGTTTATAGGTGGTCGATAATGAGTGTCAGGTTTGGCGGCTGAGCGCGTGCGGTGGCACTTTTTGGAAATCCTGGAGGGCACGATGAGGGAAGGGGGGGGGTGTACTGCCAGCCTGGAGGAGGGGGGGAGTGGGGGCAGCATGGAGAATTACTATAATCATGTTGTCAAGTCATCTCGCCAACAGGTTTATAAAAGAAAGATGAGTTCCTCTTGATAGGAGCCGTGCCCAGGAGAGCGCGGGGAATCCACGCAGGATTAAACCTGTCGCTTCCATCAAGCAGAATAAACGGATGGGACCGGTCCATTCTCTATAATCTGGGCTTGAGTGGATTTGTTGATGAACCCTTTTGCTTCCCCTTCTCTACATTATCGGTGATTTCCTGCCACGGGCTATTAAAGTTGAGTTTTAAAAGTGCTGCAGATATGAGACCAAAATCAGGGCTTGTTAAAGTGGACCGGTCATCGGATATATTTCATCATTATTAGTCCATGCATGCTTAGTAATGTGCCATGGGGAGAGGCATAACTAGAACCTTCGAGGTCCGAGTGCAAGAAACCAGGAAGGGCCCTTCCCACTAATCCCAGGGCCCTTTATTACGGTCCCACAGAAGTGCCCTTACCCATGTTCTGCAGTAGACCCCCTTCCTGCCTTCTTGGCCCCCCCCCCCCATAGGCGTGTGCCTGGGCACACCCTAATCTGGGGCTTTTAAATAAAAAGAAAAACAGCATGGGGTCCCCCCCAAGATCCATACTAGGCCCTTTGAGTCTGTTATGGATCTTGAAAGGAAACCCGACGCCAAAATGGATAAAAAAAAGCAGCACCCTTCGGTCTGGTGTAGATATTGGGGGGACCCCACACCATTTTTTTTTTTTTTTGGCATGGGGTTTCCCCTCAAAATCCATAACAGACCCTTGGGTCTGGTATGGTCTTAAGGGGGGGGGGGCCCACGGCATTTTTTTTTCCATTTTGCCATGGGGGTTCCCTTTCAAGATTCAAACCAGACTCAAAGGGCCAGGCATAGGCGTGCGCACAGGGTGTGCCTGGGCACACCCTAAACAACCTGTGCTGTGCAGATTTCCCCTGCTGATTGGCTGCACAGAAAGGGACTGGGGAGTCTCAGTCCTCAGTCCCTTTCTCTGTCCCAAAAGTGAGACATCAGGAGTCTGTTTGGACCCCTGAGATTTCACCAAAGTCCCCCAAAAAAATATTTAAAAAATAATAAATTAAAAAATTATTGTAAAAAAGTAATAAGAAAAATATAAATAATAAAAAGTTGCCAAGACCAATCTCTGCCCTACTTATGCCATCCAATGCTCTGCAGACACCAACCTCTGCACTGCCCATTGCCCTACTGCTATATATATATATATCACACGCATTATTGTTTGAACTTTGGGGTGCACACCCTAATGCAATAGGCTGTGCACACCTATGGGGCCAGGTATGGATCTTGGGGGGGACCCCACACCATTAAAAAAAAAAAAATGGCGTTAGGTTCCCCTTCAAGATCCTCAGAGCACAAGTCGCATTTTGATCAGTTTGATCATGATAATCCGACTTGGATGCAACTTCTATTCAAATCAACAACCTGACAAGTAAAAAAAAAAAATACTTTTTTAAAATAAAATTGAATTTAACCCCCTCTTGACCTTTAGTTTTAACTCTTTCTTCCCCTTAACCCCTTAGCCATAATTTTCACATTGATGTTTTTATTTCAATTTCCCTAACCATTCATTTTTAAATGTTATTCATTTTGTCTGGTGCGGCATTTAAAAAAAAAAAAAATCATATCGTTTTTAAATAACTTCACAAAGCTTTGCAGCAGAACCATAATTGTATCCCCCATTCGTATGAGGTGCCTGCACTACTTTTTTTCGATTTCATTGCGACTTCTGTTAAAACGAAGTCACAAGCGAGTCCATTCACAGTTGTGCGACTTCAAAACAGTGCAATTTCCATTGTGACTTTACAATTCCAATTTAAATGCGAATTTTGATGCAATTTTGGATGAGTGCGACTTTGTTGCTACTTTGGCTTTGACCAATGTGACTGTTTGTGCTCTGCACACAAGTCACATGTATATCATGCAGCTTTCATGCGACTTTTGAGGTTTTACATTGAAGTCTATGGCCCTCAAGATTAATTAGGCTGGAGAAGTGGAGTTTGCATTAAACATTATACTGACTCCCTTGGATATCAAAGAGTGGGAAATGAAGAAACAAAATGGGATTTAAAGGTGCAGAATTTCACATAATGCGATACTTAATAAGACGTAATGTTTATTTGAGTGAATATAAACAGTATAAATACATGCATAAAAAACATCATGAACAAATCTTTTAATGAAAATACAAAGGTTTTTTTGTTCAACATGTTTTGCCTTAATGCTGGCTTCTTCAGGAGCCTTTAAATGACTTGAAAGTCTCCTGAAGAAGCCATCATTAAGGCGAAACATGTTGAGCAAAAAAAACCTTTGTATTTTCACCATATGATTTGTTCATGATGGTTTTTATGCATGTATTTATACTTTTTTTCACTCAAATAAAAATTAAGTTTTATTAAGTATCGCATTATGTGAAATTCTGCACCTTTAAATCCCATTTTGTTTCTTCATTTCCTACTCTATGGCCCTCAAGTCGCATAAAAGTCAGACCAGAGTGGTGCAGGAGCTACTTTAAAGTTGCTGTGACTTTAAGTCGCACAGATATGAATGGTACTCATTGGGAACTGGGTAACTCATTGGGATTAGAACGGTCCCATTGCCGTTAATGGTGTGCAACTTTTCATGCGACTTTGAACTCTCAGTCGCGGCAGTGTGAACCCGCACTTGTGGTGATCTCTCATTCTTTCGCCACACAACAACACCAGGAATAGATTTAATGATGCCGCATAAATAAACTTTATAATATATTCAGTATCCGGATAAAACAAACCTTGTTTATTAAACAGGAAGTAAATTGCCTGCTGACCTTACGCTCGCCAATCCGTGTTCCAGGAGAAGCAGACATGAGCGGCGGGTGAAAGGGCGCCTCGTCTAGCATGTGAAATGCGACAAGACATCAGCGTGAGGCTGTGCAGGTGTGGAACAAATGAGAGATGATGGCAGTTCACTACCTATATCGCTTACGGACTCAGCCCGCCGCCGTCTCTTCCACGGTGTCGCAGCGCGCGGGAAATGCCACAGCTGTCAGGAATCGGAGTTTGGCCGACTAGTAGGCTTCCTTCACCAGCCCGGGTCATGATTAACATAATACACCGGGTCTCAGGATTTGGCGCCTGGCCACGGCGGCGCAGGTTTGATAATTAAACACATCAGCGCTGTCAGGGTCGTCAAACGTCAATCGAGCCCCATGCGCGGTAAATTGCCGCAGCGCCATTCAGCCTTATCTTTCATTCTGGGTTTTATTTGGCTGATGTAATTGGTAAAGGGGATCTCTACGGCAAAAACGTTTAATCTGATTTATATTTCACCTTCTCTTGTTCTCCTCCCCTTTCAATGTTTGAATAAAACCTTTCCATTTTTATTGTAGACGTTATTTAATATCCAATGACATTATCAATGGGTCTCTGTGCTTCTCTATGCGGTGCAGGCCGATCATGGCTGGTGGGAGGGCAGGGGGCTGTAGATAGCTTTCCAAAAACATCCCATCATCCTGCCTCTCTACTCCTCTCAGCCCTGATGTAGGCAGTAGGCTGGTTCTTGGGAGGAGTTTTGCAAATATCAAAGCACCTTAATGGGTGGATACCAGTCTGGAGGAGTGGGAACCCCTCATAATGGGCACAGCAGGGGTACAGACCCAGGAACACAGCACAGGGATGGTGGGAACCCCTAATAATGGGCACAGCAGGGGTACAGACCCAGGAACTCAGCAAAGGGATGGTGGGAACCCTTAATAATGGGCACAGCAGGGGTACAGACCCAGGAACTCAGCACAGGGATGGTGGGAATTCCTCACAATGGGCACATCAGGGGTATAGACCTGGGAACTCAGCATAGGGATAGTGGTAACCCCTCATAATGGGCACAGCAGGTGTACAGACCTGGGAACTCAGTATACAGATGGTGGGAAACACTCATAATGGGCACAGCAGGTGTATAGACCCGGGAACTCCGCAAAGGGATGGATGGAAATCCTAATAATGGGCACAGCATATGTATAGACCCAGGAACTCAGCACAGGGATGGTGGGAACCCCTCATAATGGGCACAGCAGGTGTACAGACCCAGGAACTCAGCACAGGGGTGGTGGGAACCCCTCATAATGGGCATAGCAGGTGTACAGATGCCAGAACTCAGCACAGGGATGGTGGGAACCCCCATAATGGGCACAGCAGGTGTACAGACTCGGGAACTCAGCAAGGGGATGGTGGGAACCCCCACATAATGGGCATAGCAGGTGTACGGACCCCAGAACTCAGCACAGGGATGGTGGGAACCCCACATAATGGGCATAGCAGGTGTACGGACCCCAGAACTCAGCACAGGGATGGTGGGAACCCCTCATAATGGGCACAGCAGGTGTACAGACCCCAGAACTCAGCACAGGGATGGTGGGAACCCCCATAATGGGCACAGTAGGTGTACAGACTCGGGAACTCAGCACAGGGATGGTGGGAACCCCACATAATGGGCATAGCAGGTGTACGGACCCCATAACTCAGCACAGGGATGGTGGGAACCCCTCATAATGGGCATAGCAGGTGTATGGACCCCAGAACTCAGCACAGGGATGGTGGGAACACCTCATAATGGGCACAGCAGGTGTACAGATCCCAGAACTCAGCACAGGGATGGTGGGAACCCCCATAATGGGCACAGCAGGTGTACAGACTCGGGAACTCAGCACAGGGATGGTGGGAACCCCACATAATGGGCATAGCAGGTGTATGGACCCCAGAACTCAGCACAGGGATGGTGGGAACCCCTCATAATGGGCACAGCAGGTGTACAGACCCCAGAACTCAGCACAGGGATGGTGGGAACCCCCCATAATGGGCACAGCAGGTGTACGGACCCCAGAACTCAGCACAGGGATGTTGGGAACCCCACATAATGGGCATAGCAGATGTACGGACCCCAGAACTCAGCACAGGGATGGTGGGAACCCCCCATAATGGGCACAGCAGGTGTACAGACCCCAGAACTCAGCACAGGGATAGTGGGAACCCCTCACAATTTGGTCCTTGTTTCCTCTATTGGGTCTGCAGTTTCTGACAGTCCTCTCAAGCATTACCTATATTGAACATTATGTGGGGCCCTTTGGTGATGTCAGGGGTCACAATTGAGGCCCCCTTTAGCTCATCAGTTGACATCTAATGCTGTATGGTAAGGCCGGTATAGAAAGGTCAGCACCGACCTGCACAGCTGTTATCGGTGCGCCGCCCCCGGCCATAGATAAATGTGCCGTCTCCTGGTAATGTTCCAGTTTCATGGTGTGCCATTCATCTTTCCGGCCCGTATTTGGTCCCGGCATCCGCCATTACTCAACAGGGACACAAGAGCAGCTGCTGGCGTCAGTGGGCAATGTTAATCTTCTCCATAAACATAACAGATCATTGTCGCTGAGCTAACACGCCGTACTCAGTGAAATGTACAGAGGAGGGCACAATTCCCAAACGTATTCTCCAGAGGTGCTGAAAAGTGTTACCCTACTTTATGCATCATTTTTGTCATGCTTTGCACACTTGATGAATTTTCAGATAAGGCTGTCAGCAAAGCTCATGCTCCCTGATGATTGGAGAGCTCAATAGGGAGTGTGTCTGAAATATGCAGAGAGACCACTGCTTCCACACAGAGAGCAAGAATCCTCCTCTGCAGCATGCTGGCAGGGGAGAGGCTTTTCTAATCCCCACTCTATCCAAATCTAAATAAAAAAAAAATGGCAGGAGTAAGGCTTTAGGGTAGTTCACTCCAGAACGTCCGCGGTCGTGATCACGTTTTTGCTTCTTCCCTAGCTGCACACTTTTGACAGCCTATTAATTTTAATGGACTGCCAAACATGTGCGAACGCACAAAAAGTACGTACTACTGGGATTATATGAGATAGACCAACACAAAGTGGCTCATCATTGTGAATTGGAAGGAAAATAATAAATGTTTTTCAACATTTTTTACAAATAAATATCTGAAAAGTGTGGGGGGCATTTGTATTCAGCCCCCTTTACTCTGCTACCCCGAACTAAAATCTAGTGGAACCAATTGCCTTCAGAAGTCACCTAATTGGTAAATAGAGTCCACCTGTGTGTGATTTAATCTCAGTATAAATACAGCTGTTCTGTGAAGCCTTCAGAGGTTTGTTAGAGAACCTTAGAGAGCAAACAGCATCATGAAGGCCAAGGAACACACCAGACAGGACAGGGATAAAGTTGTGGAGAAGTATAAAGCAGGGTTAGGTTATAAAAAAAATCCCAATCTTTAAACATCTCATGGAGCGCTGTTCGGTCCATCATCCGAAAATGGAAAGAGTATGGCACAACTGCAAACCTACCAAGACATGGCCGTCCACCTAAACTGACCGGCCGGGCATGGAGAGCATGCATCAGAGAAGCAGCCAAGTGGCCCATGGTAACTCTGGAGAAGCTGCAGAGATCCACCGCTCAGGTGGGAGAATCTGCCCACAGGACAACTATTAGTCGTGCTCTCCACAAATCTGACCTTTATGGAAGAGTGGCAAGAAGAAAGCCATTGTTGAAAGAAAACCATAAGAAGTCCTGGTGCAGTTCACGAGAAGCCATGTGAGGGACACAGCAAACATGTGGAAGAAGGGGCTCTGGTCAGATGAGACCAACATTGAACTTTTTGGCCTGAAAGCAAAACTCTATGTGTGATGGAAAACTAACACTGCACATCACCCTGAACACACCATCCCCACTGTGAAACATGGTGGTGGCAGCATCATGTTGTGGGGATGCTTTTCTTCAGCAGGGACAGGGAAGCTGGTCAGAGTTGATGGAAAGATGGATGGAGCCAAATACAGGGCAATCTTAGAATGAAACCTGTTAGAGTCTGCAAAAGACTTGAGACCGGGGAGGAGTTTCACCTTCCAGCAGGACAACGACCCTAAACATCCAGCCAGAGCTACAATGGAATGGTTTAGATGAAAGCATATTCATGTGTTAGAATGGCCCAGTCACAGTCCAGACCTAAATCCCATTGAGAATCTGTGGCAAGACTTGAAAATTGCTGATCACTGGCGCTCTCCATCCAATCTGACAGAGCTTGGGATATTTTGCAAAAGACAATGGGCAAAAATTTCACCCTCTAGATGGGCAAAGCTGGTAGAGACTTCCCCAAAAGACTTGCAGCTGTAATTGCAGGGAAAGGCGGTTCTACAAAGTATTGACTCCGGGGGGCGCCATACAAATGCCCCCTACACTTTTCACAGATTTATTTGTAAAATATTCTGAAAACCATTTATCATTTTCCTTCCACTTCACAATTATGAGCCACTTTGTGTCGGTCTATCACATAAAATCCCAATAAAATACCTTTATGTTTTTTCTGTTGTAACATGACAACATGTGGGAAATTTCAAGGGGTATGAATACTTTTTCAAGGCACTATAGATACTACAGAAGTAAGGCAGACGCGACTTTTAAAATCTCACCGCACCAAAATACTCTACCATGCAGCTTGGTGGCCGCAACGCGTTTGGGCTGCTATTAACAACCATGTGCATCTAACAAGAGCAGCATTCCCATGTTTCCCGCACTGCAATTGGCGTGAAAGGACCCTTAGAAGAGGTCTCTGTAGTATGCTAGTGGGTAGATAATAGAAAAGTACGAGAGACACAACTTTTAAAATCATGTCACACTAAACCACGTGGTACTTCGGCACCATGCGGTTTGGTGGCCGCAACGCATTTGGGGTGCCATTAGCAATTAATAGCACCCATGTGCAACTAACATGAGCAGTACATTCCCATATGTTTCCCGCATTGCAATTGGCATGAACGGGCCCTTAACCACTTCAGCCCCGGAAGGATTTCACACTTTAGGACCAGAGCACTTTTTGCGATTCGGCGCTGCGTCGCTTTAACTGACAATTGCGCGGTCGTGCGGCGTTGTACCCAAACGAAATTTGCGTCCTTTTTTTCCCACAAATAGAGCTTTCTTTTGGTGGTATTTGATCATCGCTGCTTCATTTCTGATCGCCGCTATAAACAAAAGAAGAGCGACAATTTTGCAAAAAAAAAACAAATTTCTTACTTTTTGCTAAAATACAAATACAAAAAAACATTTTTTTTCATCGGTTTTGGCCGATTTATATTCTTCCTCATATTTGTGATAAAAAAAATCGCAATCAGTGTTTATTGATTGGTTTGCGCAAAAGTGACCGCGTTTACGGATTAAAACGGAGTTCCACCCATATAGAAGTCAGCGGCTACAAAAAGTGTAGCTGCTGACTTTTAATAATCGGATGCTCACCTGTCCCTCGCTCCAGCGATGCGGTCACCTGAGGACTCGCTCCTCTCCCCCTCCTCTCTGCCACGCCGGCATCACATGTGAGGGCACCCGGCTTTGGCTTCAAAGCCAAGCACGCACTGCGCATGCACGAGTCGCGCTGCGTCTTGTGACTGGCTGGTGTATCTTCTGGGACCTGAGACGTGTCCAAGAAGATCGCCGAGAGGGAGGGGGGAAGGTGGACTTCCTTCCTGGGGCCGCAGCTCCAGGGGAGGAAGTGGACCTGGGACCCTATAAAAACAGGGTCCCTGGTCACCCCCCAAAAAAAAGATATGCCAATTGTGGCATGACGGGGGGGGGTCACCTTCCCTTAAAGCGGAAGTTCCACTTTTGGGTGGAACTCCGCTTTAAAACAAGTCTTTTTAGAATGCTGGAGGGGGACTGGCCTACTACTCTACCATGCGGCTTGGTGGCCGCAACGCGTTTGGGGTGCTGTTAATGATTAATACCACCCTTGTGCATCTAACAAAAGCAGAACATTCCCATATGTTTTGGCGTGAACGGGCCCTTAAAACAAGTCTCTGCAGCATGCTGGCATAGGGCTGGCTTATCTAATCAGGATGTAACTTTTTATAATGAAGATGAACTGCAAGGCTTTGCACCCCTTTTGTTTTGATAAACCGGAACGTATTTAGTGGGGGACTGGCCTATCTATTTAGGTACATACTATAAAAGTACAAGAGACACGACTTTTAAAATCATGCCACACCAAACCACCTTTTACTTCGGCACCATGCGGTTTTGTGGCCGCAACGCTTTTGGTTCGCCATTAGCAATTAATAGCACACATGTGCATCTAACATAAGCAGTACATTCCCATATGTTTCCCGCATTGCAATTGGCTTGAACAGGCTCTTAAAACAAGTCTTTGTAGAATACTGGAGGGGGACTGGCCTATATACGCATGTAGATACTACAGAAGAACGGCAGACGCGACTACTCTACCATGCGGCTTCGCGGCCGCAACGCGTTTGGGGTGCTGTTAACGATTAATACCACCCTTGTGCATCTTACAACAGCAGGACGTTCCCATATCTTTTGGCGTGAACGGGCCCTTAAAATAAAGCTCAGCAGCATGCTGGCATAGGACTGGCTTATCTATTTAGGTACATACTAAAAAAGTACAGGAGACACGGCTTTTAAAATCATGCCACACCAAACCCTGTGGTACTTTGGCACCATGCGGTTTTGTGGCCGCAACGCGTTTGGGGTGCCATTAGCAATTAATAGCACCCATGTGCATCTAACATAAGCAGCACGTTCCCATATGTTTCCTGCATTGCAATTGGCGTGAATGGGTCCCTAAAACAAGTCTTTGTAGAATGCTGGAGGGGGACTGGCCTATATACTCAGGTAGATACTACAAAAGTACGGCAGATGCAACTTTTAAAATCATGCCGCATCAGACCACATGGTACTACTCAACCATGCGGCTTCATGGCCGCAACGCGTTTGGGGTGCTGTTAATGAGTAATACCACCCTTGTGCATCTAACAAAAGCAGAACGTTTCCATATGTTTTAGCGTGGATGGGCCCTTAAAACAAGGCTCTGCAACGCGTTTGGGGTGCTGTTAATGATTAATACCACCCTTGTGCATCTAACAAAAGCAGAACATTCCCATATGTTTCCTGCATTGCAATTGGCGTGAATGGGTCCCTAAAACAAGTCTTTGTAGAATGCTGGAGGGGGACTGGCCTATATACTCAGGTAGATACTACAAAAGTACGGCAGATGCAACTTTTAAAATCATGCCGCATCAGACCACATGGTACTACTCAACCATGCGGCTTCATGGCCGCAACGCGTTTGGGGTGCTGTTAATGAGTAATACCACCCTTGTGCATCTAACAAAAGCAGAACGTTTCCATATGTTTTAGCGTGGATGGGCCCTTAAAACAAGGCTCTGCAACGCGTTTGGGGTGCTGTTAATGATTAATACCACCCTTGTGCATCTAACAAAAGCAGAACATTCCCATATGTTTCCTGCATTGCAATTGGCGTGAATGGGTCCCTAAAACAAGTCTTTGTAGAATGCTGGAGGGGGACTGGCCTATATACTCAGGTAGATACTACAAAAGTACGGCAGATGCAACTTTTAAAATCATGCCGCATCAGACCACATGGTACTACTCAACCATGCGGCTTCATGGCCGCAACGCGTTTGGGGTGCTGTTAATGAGTAATACCACCCTTGTGCATCTAACAAAAGCAGAACGTTTCCATATGTTTTAGCGTGGATGGGCCCTTAAAACAAGGCTCTGCAGCATGCTGGCATAGGGTTGGCTTATCTACTCAGGATGTTACTTTTTATAATGAAGGCTTTGCACCCCTTTTGTTTCGATAAACCCGGAATATATTTAGGTATTTCAGGTCCGCTACAAGAGATCCATTGCGACTATTTTGTCCATGTTGAATTTTTCTAAAGTGGCGTCTGCACAGCAGCCCGTGATAATTACACGTAACGATTATGTCGCACAATAGGAAGTTCAGACATCAATGGGAGACAAAGAGAGCGCGAGTTCCGCGTTAAACAATGCGCTGTCTATCCGGGATTGATTTTTTTTTTCCCCCTGCAATGCATTTTAATGAGGATCACGCGGCGCCCTTCTACCTGAGCGTCGCCGAGGCTGAAATTACTTTCACAATTAGAGCAACTAAAAGCTTTGTTGGCGCTTCGAATGTCGACGGATGAGTGACACGCGGCGCGCAGATGCCATCCCGAAAAGTGTTGTCAACAAGAGCGCCATAATCACGCGCAATTGTGTCTCTGCGATTTCTGCAGGTTGCTTCTGAGCCGTGAGGAATTTTTTTTTTTTTTATTCAGCCCAGAATAGAAGCCGTTTTCATAATGACAAAATTACACATGGAGGCATAAAAAAGCTTTGAATTTAAGCGTATCAGCTTTCTGTAGAGATGGCGGGATATTCACGGTTACACACTATTGGCGCATCATCTCCCCCCCCCCCACTCCATTCCTCCTCATATAGTGCAATTACTTGAAATCAATCTGAAGGCTGAACTTCTGGAAACCACCTGAAAGTTGGAAGTAGGCTTGCAATGGGAGTGGCTGCTCTGGAAGTCGGTGGGCGGGGGAACCTAAAGTGAATCTAAAGCCAGGATATCTTTTTTACTTTAATAAATTCCCTACATTAAGGTGAAAAATGTCCCAGTATTAGCAAAGGCGGCTGGTGCTCAATTTTCTTGGGGGGCGGCCCCCCCAACCACCCAGTCAACCAATGACATAATCCACCCCCCCCCCCGGGCGTTTTCTTGATCGATCACCGCTCCGCCCATTACTCGATCGCTCGCCCATTGCCCGCCAGGCCCCCACCAGCCCTGCACTTACCTTGGGTCTTAGGACTCCCTGGCCAATCCGGTCTCAGCACCCACTTTCTGATTGGCCGGGAGGAGAAATAGGAAGAGTTTAGCAAATAATAATTGCCTAATGTCACACAAGTGGGTGGGCTCTGCGCCCAGAGCCCACCCTTTTTGAAGCCAAAGCCTCTGGCTCTAATCACATGCTTCTAAAAAAAAAAAAACCCATTGGAATCCATGCGTCCGGCACCCTGCATGTAGATTAGGGGCCGGGTGCATGGATTAGGGGGGCGGCGCAGCAGCAAGAGCCATTGGCTGTCAATCAAATCCTGTGCGAGGGCGGGTCCAAGCTGTGCTGTGTGTGTCAATAGCCACTTGAAGACCAGGCCTTTTCGTCCACTTTTTGTTTACATGTAAAAATCTGTATTTATTTTTTTTGCTACAAAACTAATTAGAACCCCCAAACAATATATATTGTTTATACAGCAGAGGCCCTAGAGAATAAATTGGTGGGTTTTACAATTTTTTTATGTCGCACGGTATTTGCGCAGCGGTTTTTCTAACGTAATTTTTTGGGGAAAATGCGTTACCTGATTTTTTATTATTATTATTATAATAATACAGGATTTATATAGCGCCAACAGTTGGCGCAGAGCTTTACAATAAAGAAGGGACACAGTACAGTTACAATACAGTTCAATACAGAGGGAATAGGAGGGCCTTGCTCGTGGAGCTTACAATCTAAATGTAGGGGGTGTTGGTACAAAATGTAATGGCTGCAGGGGATGATCTTATAGAGGTGACTCAAGCTCAGTTTTTAGGTGGAGGTGGGATAGGCTTCCCTGAATACGTGCATTTTCAAGGATCCCCTAAAGGTGGACAGGGTGGGGGCTGACCGGACATTCTGGGGTAGGGAGTTCCAGAAGATGGGAGAGGCTCTGGAGAAGTCCTGTAGGCGCGCATGAGAGGAGGTAACAAGGGAGCTAGAGAGCAGGAGGTCCTGGGAGGAGCGGAAAGGACGATTGGAGTGATATCTGCAGATGAGATTGGTGATGTAGCTGGGGGCAGTGTTGTGGATGGTGTTATTGAAATATAAAAGATTATGTTATGGCGAGTAAATAGATACCAAACATGTCACACTTTAAAATTGCACGCGTCCATGCAACCACGACAAACAATGTAAATTTTAGTATCCATAGGCAACACTTTAGGCTTTTAGGCCTTTACAGGTTGCCACTTTAGATGTACAGAGGAGGTCTGGTGCTAGAATTACTTCTACTCTTGATTTGACCTTTGTGGTGATACCTCACATGTGTGGCACGATCGTTGTTTGCATGCGCGTGGGACTGGTGCGTGCGTTCGCCTTTGCGTGCAAGCACGGGGGGACGGGGGCACATTCATTTTTTATTTTTAACCAGTTGCCAACCGCGAATATAAGCGGCAACAGCGTGGCTCTGTCCAGCGATTCGCCACTTATAGTCGCCACTCACGTGCACGACTGCTAGAGGGGCGAGCGCGCGCCGCCGGTCGGGCGGACTAGATATCCAGCGGCGAGCCGCGATGCCCTGTGACAGAGCCAGAATGCCGATGTAAACACAGCGGATCCCCGTTCTGACAGGCGGCATGTCAGAGATCTACTGATTCCTGTCACTGGGATCAGTTAGATCTCTGGTGCCCTTGGCAGCCCAGCCCCCTCACAGTTAGAACACGCCTAGGGAACACAGTTACCCCCTTCACTGCCCCCTGCAGGTTAACCCCTTCACTGCCAATGACATTTACACAATAATCAGTGGATATTTAAATTTCTGATCGCTGTATAAATGTCATTGGTCCCAAAAAAGTCTCAAAAATGCCCGACATGTCCACCGCAATATCGCAGTCCCGATAAAAATCGCAGATCGCCGCCATTACTGTTAAAAAAAAATGGTAAAAACGCCAGAAATTAATTCTCATGTAAATTGAATTCAATTGTAAATGCGGCAAGGTTTGCGCACACCAATCAATAAACGCCGATTGGGATTTTTTTTACTAAAAATATGAGGAAAAATATAAATCGGTCAAAACAGATAAATAAATTTGTTTTTTTATAATTTTTTTTTTTTGGATTTGTATTTTAGCAAAAAGTAAGACATTTTTTTTTTTTTGCAGAATTGTCGCTCTTTTTTTTTGTTTATAGCGGTGATCAGAAATTACGCAGAGGAGATCAAATACCACCAAAAGAAAGCTCTATTTGTGGGGGAAAAAGGGCGCAAATTTAGTTTGGGTACAACGTCGCACGACCACGCAATTGTCAGTTAAAGTGACGCAGTGCCGAATCGCAAAAAGTGCTCTGGACCTAAACTGGGAAATCCTTCCGGTCCTTAAGTGGTTAAAGGATAATTTTATTAATGCTTATAAAAAAACAAACAGAGAAAGCGTTTTTTTTTCTTCAGTTTTTTTAAAATTTATTTTTACACTGTGACTTTTTTTTAGCACTTTTATTGCTCTCAGAATGAATGTAAAAATCCCTTGTGACAGTAATAGGCATGTGACAGGTACTCTTTATGGAGAGATCAGGGGTCCCTAATACCCCATATCCCTCCTCTGCACTTGAACGCAGTGATGATCACACCAAGATCGGGGAAATCAAATGCTTTTGATTTCTAAGTGGCACCATTCACATCCGGGTAACAATATCATAGAGTCTTTGTTAGGTTCTGTGATCAGCTGACGGAAGCGCCGACTAATTGATCGCTACTCCCGGTGGGACGAGAGATCCCGGAGAAGTCGTGGAGGGAGATGTCCATTCCCCCTGCGTGTAAAAGCAATCCAGCAGCTAGTTAGCCGCTAGGTTCGCTCTTACAAGAGAGCCAACCGTTGGCTCCAAAAAAAAAAAACGGTACCGGAATGATGCCTGCAGCTGCACCAGTCATCCCGGCAGCCTTGTGACTTGCTACAAAGTTACAGTGTACACTGGTAGAGAGGAGACTGAGGAAATGCTTCCTTCTGCCTGCAGCAGACTGATAGCATGATTTTAGCCTAGACAAAGTCACCCGTAATGATTCAAGGTGGAGCTTTTATGAAAAACGAACGCTGTATCTTGCGCCGATCTTCACGCAGGCTTTCCATATAGAGAGCCGTCAGCACCGAACATCCATCATATATCTCGCTATAGTCACCCCGCCTTCCTCTCTTTATTTACTTCTCGCAGAGCCTCGACGCGCTTCACGAACGTTCTCTCCATATGCGAATATTTGGCTTTGCCGGCTGGAAGATGGATTTAGAGGGAAGGAACTCACTCTCAGAACTAATTAGTTTGCATGACCTAGTCTCCGTCACTGACAACCAATTTTACTCGGCTGCCTTGAGAATTCCCCGCTGCAGCCTCCTGCGGATTGTCAGAATTTTAACGCTGGTGGAATATTCTGCAGAAAACGTGCCGGGTGCGTCCCCCCGCCCCAGATTCCGCCATTGTCTTTTTACCGTATTGTGTTCTGATCCTGGAAAATAATCGGAATGCATTTTTGCAGGGATTAAAGATGAACTGCAGAGTAACGCGCGGATAAAATACGCATACGAGAGCTGGTTTACCTTGTCAAAGGATTTGTCTCTCTGTCCATCCAGTCCTGAGAATTACACAGCTCTGCCACACAGCATAGTCGGGTGGCTGACCCGCTTCCAGGAGGCAGTTCACAGGACTGTGCGCACGCACAGAAATGCCGCAGCGGGTCTCAGATTGACCCATGGCGTTTCTGCACATGCGTGGGGTCTGGGTGCATCACTCTTGTCCAGCCCTCAGGTCAAGGATGCAGATCTGAGTTCCCCCCTCCCTCGCTGCTAATGCATGCTGTAGAATGGGGGTAATAGGAGACAAATGGCACACACATGTACACGGGTGCAGGTAGGGGTACCACCCTACTTTCATTCTCTTCCCCCTTACTCCGGCTTACCATACTTGGCATTGGGTGTGCACTGCACATGTGTGGCCAATCGCTTGCTTTTGCGCAGGTAGAAGGTCGCTGTGCATGCATGGTGTGGTTTTTGTGTCAGCTGTGGAGGGATGGGGTGAAGATCGGTCATGATGAAGCACAGTGTGACAGCTGTAGTTAACTTGAAGTTCTGACCCACTGGTGGAAAGAATGTGTGGTGAGGAGGTGCCCCCCCCCCCCACTTCTGCACCCAGCAGGGCCATCTTTAAAGCAGGGCAAAAAGGGCAGCTGTCCCGGGCCAAGTCATTGTTGTGGGGCCCAAAGAAGCTGCCCCTTAAACCCTCTTGAGCCCATGTTTCCCAGGGAGGGGGGCCCAATATAATGTGCCCAGGGTCCAATCAATATTAAAGATGGCCCTGGCACTCAGGGCAACTGCTCCTCTTTCCCACCCCTTGTCCCCACCATGCTAGATAGTATAGGTTGTTGTTGTTCAGTGGTTTAGTCGCGTCCGATTCTTCGCGACCTCATGGACCATAGCACGCCAGGCTTTTTCTGTCCTCCACTGCCTCCCAGAGATTGCTTAACCTCATGTTCATTGTCTCGATGATGCTATCTATCCATCTTGTTTTCTGTTGTCTACTTCTCATTTTTCCTTCCATCTTTCCCAGGATCAGAGTCTTTTCCAATGAGTCCTCACTTAGCATTAGGCGGCCAAAGTATTTTAATTTCAGGATCTGTCACTGGGGGCTGGTGAGTTTTTTTTTTTTTGGGGGGGGGGAGACAAGCAACCACCCCCTCCCGGCGGCACCTCAAAAACACCCCCATTCCCCTGCTCAGTGTCTGGCGATCAGGTACTTACCACATCTAGGTGGCGGGCAGCGGGCCTCAGGGCAGTGGCGGGCATCAGGGCAGTGGCTTCTGAGTCTTCTCCGCTTCCGCTGTGCATCTCCTCCCCTCCTACTAGGCATCCAATAGGATCTCCTGTCCTTTCAGCCAATCGGGTGATGGGTCTCAGACCCGCTTCCTGATCGTGAGGAGGATCAGTGTTGCCATAGCGAATATTTATTCTCTATTGCAACACACCTGGGTGGACTCCGAACGCAATGCTCTGCGCCCCAAGCCCACCCTATTTTGATGCCTATTAGAGCCTCTGGCTCAGTGCTTCAAAACCAACCCCCCCCCCCCCCCCCATCATAGCAATTTATGTTTCCGGCATCATGCAAGGGGCTGGATGCATGAATGGGGGGTCGGTGGCATGGATGGGTCGCCCCTGAGATCTGTCCTTCCAGTGATTCAGGGTTGATCTCCTTCAGGATTGACAGGTTTGGCCTTCTTGTCATTCAAGGGACTTTCAAGAGTCTTCTCCAACATCATGGTTCAAAAGCATCAATTGTTCAGCATTCAGCCTTCCTTATGGTCCAACTTTCACAGCCATGGGTTACTATTGGGAATACCATAGCTTTGACTATACGGAACTTTCAGATGAATATCTCAAATATCCAAATGAAGAAATCGTTGACCCCCGGTGGAGATTATCAATGCACAGATATTCTCTTGAGTTGTCGGTGGTTTCTATGAAGTTTCGCATACAGCGCTCTTGTTGGTCAACGAGACATGAAAATCATTGGAATATTCCCACCTCAGAACCTTTCAATCCAAGGACATCCAAGCAAAACTCGTATAAGTGGTAGCAATAGCGCGAGCTGCTGTGCATTCTATGAATGTCCAATTGGAAATCAATATGAGAAACGTGAAGCCGTCCAATATTGATTGGCAGATAATATTATTCAGTATATAGTCTCATGGCCCAGAGGTAAGAATGACGCAATATACAGCATATCAAAAAGTAAATCACGTGGATACATGCTGGCGTATACACTAATCAGCCATAACTGTATGACTTAATGTTGAGTAGGTCCCCTTTTTGCCAAAACAGCCATGACCCATCAAGGCGTGGACTCCAGTAGACCTCTGAAGGTGTGCTGTGGTATCTGGCACCAAGCGGATCCCTAAAGTCCTGTAAGTTGTGAGGTGCGGCCTTCATGGGTTGAACTTTTTTTTTTCCAGCACCTCCCACCGATACTTAATTGGATTGAGATCTGGATCATTTTGAGGCTAAGTCAACACATCAAACCTGTTGTTGAGTCCCTCAAACGATTCCTGAACCATTTTTGCAGTGTGGCAGGGTGCATTATCCTGCTGAAGGAGGCCACTGCCATCTGGGTATCCATGAAAGGGTGTACTTGGTCAGGACCAATGTTTAGGTAGGTGGTACGTGTCAAGTAACATCCACATGAATAGCAGGAGCCAAGGTTTTCCAGCAGAACATTGCCCAAAGCATCACACTGCCTTCTTCCCATACTGCATCCTCTGGTGCCATCTCTTCCCCAGGTAAGTAATGCACACCCACCCAGCCATCCATATGATGTAACAAATAAAACATGATTCCTCAGGCCTGGCCACCTTCTTCCAGTTCTCACATGCCCATTGTAGGTGGTTTTGGCTGTGGGCACGGGTCACATACCTCCCAACTTTTGAGAACTTGAGATTGAGGGACATTTCAGGGAGACAGTAACCTGTGGTGTGCCAACTGGGTGAGCCCAAACATGAGAGTGGGCAGTGTTGAAACAAAACCTGGGCTTCCTTGCACTTATAAAATATGCTTTGATTGCTGTGCCATAAGCTGAGCTAGAGGAGCCAAGAACTGGAACTTGTGTTGGCACTGGGCTCTGCTGAGGGATTCAGCCCAGATTTGCGGGACACCGGGATTTTCTTGAAATCACCGGACGGTCCCGGCAAATCCAGGGCGGTTGAAGGGTATGAGGTCAGCGTGGGTATCCTGAAGGATCTGCGGCCCCATACACAACAAACACATTTTTTCTGCTTTCAACAAATCAACCTCAGGGACAACATGTTCACTTGCTGCCTAATATATCCCACCCATGTAGTGAAATAAGTCCGCGTGGCTGCACTCTAACAAAATCATGTTTATTCTTCCATAAATATAAAACGACAATCCATACAGCAAAGTGAGGGTACATCAAGTACAGCTAACGCGTTTCACACCCTTCTCAGTGCTTAACCACTTAACGGGAATTACCGTCTATAAACGGTGGCAGCTTTAAGTGGAAGCATCGGGGTATAGTCTGCAGCTACATGCTATACCCTGGTACCGTTTTTTAGAGCAGGCGGCTGGCTATCTGCTGATAATGGCCGATCCGGCTCTGGAGCCGTTCGGTCTTTATCCCAGGGAGCGGGAGGGGCCACCCCCCCTCCCCCCACCACCCGCCAATTTTCTTCGACCTCCCATCCCACCAGGAGCCCGGAGCTCTGATCCGACACTTCTGGGCGCTGTGGAGTCCCTCCCTGTGGAATCGGCTTCAATCGGGACTCCTTTGTTATATTTCCAGAAGCAACGCCACAACGTCACTTCCAGTTTACTGTGCGGCTAACAGCACCGGTTTTAAAAAAATTACAGTAATCAGAATCGCCGTTTTTGGCGATCTGAATACTGTGAAGTGCAAAGGAGGGATGGGGGGTCTTTTAGACCCCCCATCCCTCCATAAAGAGTACCTGTCACCATATATTACTATCACAAGGGATGTTTACATTCCTTGTGATAGCAATAAAAGTGATCAGATTTTTTTTTTTAAAGGAACAGTGTTAAAATAAATAAATAAATAAAAAAAAGTACATTTTTTTTTAAAGAGCCACCATCCCTGCGAGCTCGCGCAGCAAAGAAAACGCATACGTAAGTCACGCCCGCATATGAAAACGGTGTTCAAACCACACATGTGAGGTATCGCCGTGATCGCCGGAGTGTGAGCAATAATTTTAGCAAAAGACCTCCTCTGCACCTCTAACCTGGTAACCATTAAAATTTTTAAAGGAGTTTGTAGCCATTCCGTGAGTGTGCGCAACTGTAACATGTATGGTATCTATTTACTCAGCAAAACATTATCTTTCACAATATACAAAAAAATTGGGCTAACTTTACTGTTGTCATAGTTTTTAACTCAAAAAAGTGAATTTTTCCCCAAAAAAATCGTGCTTGAAAAACTGCTGCGCAAATACCGTGTGACAAAAAGTATTGCAACAATCCCTATTTTATTCTCTAGGGTGTTTGAAAAAAAATATATAATGTTTGGGGGTTCTAAGTAATTTTCTAGAAAAAAAAATAATTTTAACATGAAAACAACAAATGTAAAAAAAGGGCTTCGGGTGTTAAGTGATTAATCATAGCTGACATATCCCACCCACTATCAGATGCCATTATAAAGAGAATTACAATGTTGCTCTCTTTACCTGTCAGTGGTCATAATGTTATGGTGGATCGGTGTTTGCATAGGTGTGCGCAGCCTATTACATTAGGGGGGGTGCGTGCACCCCAAAGCTCAAACACACACGCCTTTCTCTGCAGCCTCAGCTGCATGCGGCAGTGGGGAATGCTGCAGTTAGGAATGGACACAGTGAGCGAGTGTGTTCATTTAGAAATGGAAGGGGCTTGTAAGTTACATATTTACTAACCTCTGCTCTCCATCCTGAAACACCCCCCGCAGCAGCCAGGGGGAGAGGGAAGCCACCAGCACTGTGGGGTGCAAAAAAAGGGGGGGAGCTGCCTGTAAGTGGAATGGGCACCGCACATAGCGATTAGGGTGTGCCCAGGCAAACCTGGCACACCCCCTGCACACGCCTATGGGTGTGTGTAAGGCTCTGTTCACACCATGCACGCACATTCTGCACGTGAGCCACACTGAGCCACATGGTGCTGCGGCACAAAAAAGCAGATGTGTGGGGGGTGACGGGAAAGTGCGTGCATTTGGGTAAGGGTCAGGGACTTCTTTTCCGTGCTTCTCTTGTGCAACTGAAATGACGGGGCAGCCCTGAACGCTACTCGCGGGAACGCGGCGTGCGCCCCATCACACCTGCGCGGTACGAACGGATCGTGAAACGCACGCAGGAGATTGGTTTCCTCAACAATCCGCTTACATTGTTGTAAATTGAAGTTGGAAACGTTGTTACTTTGTTGCAAATTATTGGTGCCGCTGTAGAGTTTTCATTCATTTTGTTCCACTACTACTGGTGCAGATTTTGCTGCATTGTTTACTACTGTTTAATAGCCATAAAATCGCTTACTGCAGACAAGCACGGGGTCTTCATTCATATCGATTCGTTATTTGTTTGGATCTATATCGATCGTGGATGCGGCATTGTTACCTTTGGGCGCATAGACTACTTACTGCAATCTGTCAATCAATGTTGGGCGGCTTCACGTCTCTTGTATGGATTTCCAATGGGCCATTCATAGATGTCCATATCCACTCATGATATTGCTGCAATTCATACAAGTTTTGCTTGGATGTCCTTGGATTGAAATTTTCTAAGGTGGGAATTTTTCCAATGAAATATTAACCACTTAATGTCCGCCCTGCAGCAGTTTTACCGCTACAGGGCGGCATCTCTGCGCCAGATCACGTATACAGTAATAGGCTTAATGGTTGAGACGGTCGTCGTTTTCTGAGACTATGTGGGACCCCTTTATCACGCCCGATGAAGAGGTCCTGTGTGGCCTTCAGTTGTATCCCTCACCTTGTTTTGATGTGGTCCCTTTTAATCAATACGTGGACTATTGTGTACAAATCCATGGTGTGCTGGTGACATATCTTCTTATCTATCTATTACATCATTGTTCATGGTGACAGATCCCTAAATTCCATGTATTTTATGTCTCCCTGGAAGAAAAGAATATACTCTCCATTGGGTTATGCTAGCATTGGTCAACGTTCTTGATATGGGGGGCTTCAAGTGTGCCCCCCAACATCACCAAATATGAATACTCAGTGAAAAAGACAGCAGACACACATCAGTCAATCAAAGACTGCAGATATGATACAGGAGATGGTCAGAGAGTGTGGACATGATGCTAGAGATGGCCAGAGACGGTGGATGTGATATAAAAGCTGGTCAGAGACTGCAGATATGATACAGGAGATGGTCAGAGACTGCAGACATGATACAAGAGAGGGTCAGAGACTGCAGACATGATACAAGAGATGGTCAGAGATTGTCGACCTGATACAAGAGATGGTCAGAGACTGCAGACATGATATAAAAGAGATGGTTAGAGACTGTTGACCTGATACAAGAGATGGTCATAGACTGCAGACATGATACAAGAGATGGTCAGAGACTGTGGACATGGTACAAGAGATGGTCAGAGACTGCAGACATGATACAAGAGATGGTCAGAGACTGTGGACATGGTACAAGAGATGGTGAGAGACTGCAGACATGATACAAGAGATAGTCAGAGACTGTCGACCTGATACAAGAGATGGTCAAAGACTGTGGACATGATACAAGAGATGGTCAGAGACTGCAGACATGATACAAAAGAGGGTCAGAGACTGTGGACATGATACAAGAGATGGTCAGAGACTGCGGACATAATGCAAGAGATGGTCAGTCTGCAGACACGATACAAGAGATGGTCAGAGACTGTTGACCTGATACAAGAGTTTGTCAAAGTCTGAAGACATGATACAAGAGATGGTCATAGACTGCAGACATGATACAAGAGATGGTCATAGACTGCAGACATGATACAAGAGATGGTCAGAGACTGCAGACATGATAGAAGAGATGGTCAGAGACTGTGGACATGGTACAAGAGATGGTGAGAGAGTGCAGACATGATACAAGAGATGATCAGAGACTGCAGACACACTACAGGAGATGGTTAGAGACTGCAGACATGATACAAGAGATGGTCAGAGACTGTCGACCTGATACAAGAGATGGTCAGAGACTGCAGACATGGTACAAGAGATGGTCAGAGACTACAGACATGATACAAGAGATGGTCAGAGACTGTGGACATGATACAAGAGATGGTCAGAGACTGCGGACATGATGCAAGAGATGGTCAGTCTGCAGACATGACACAAGAGATGGTCAGAGACTGTAGACATGAGAGAAGAGATGGTCAAGGACTGCAGACATGATAATAGAGATGGTTAGAGACTTTGGATATGTTACAAGAGATGGCCAGAAACTGCAGATGTAATATAGAAAATAGAGACTGCAAGCATGGTACAGGAGATGGTTGGAGCCTCTGAAAATGCCATAGGATTTATTGGAGACTGAGGATATTCTTTGGGAGACAGTCAGTGACTGGAGACACATTACATGAGATTGCTAGAAATCACTGCTATAACAGAGCAATAGGGAAACACTGGGGCCCAGAGGGCCACACAAAAACTGCAAAATGGCCACATGTGTCCCCCCCAGGCCGCAGGTTGGGAACCAATGGTTTATACTTTGTGTCATATAAATAATCCACTGTTGTCTTTGTCACCCATGGTAGGACTCTCAATAAGCAGGTTGGCGTTTCCATTGTTTTCCCGCAGTCCTGACCTTTCTTCCGATGTATCAGCCACATTTCCTCCTCCTCGTTTGTTTCTAGCTCGAGGGTCAGATGGCTCATGCAGGTCATAAATATGTGATTTGTGTTTGTAGCATTGCACAAATAATGCCGCCTGTCAATGTGATCTGATCAATGAGAAGCAACAGGAATACAAATCGCGTCGCGTACAACATGGATGTGCAGAGATGTTTGCTGGGACTCTGTATATGAGAATCTCATGAAATAATTCCGTCCATATGACGGTGAATGAGGTGCTGTGCTGCGATGTCTTGTCTGTTTCAGAATTGCACAGAGACGTGCTCTACCCAACAGTGACAGCCTATCAGTAACTAACGTGCCGCAGCTTGTTCACTCCAGAATTCGATGGAAACTCCAACTGGAAGACATTTTCATTTTTTTCAAAGCACTATGTATCCCATGGACCGTGGTTTGGTTTCAACAGAACCCCTCATTTTCCACTTCTTGATTAGAGTTTGCACACTGCTGATTGGTATTCTCAATTCCTTGGATATCTTTTCATATCCCTTTCCTGTTTTATACAGTTCAACTACCTTTTCCCGCAGATCCTTTGACAATCCTTATGCTTTCCCCATGACTCAGAATCCAGAAACGTCAGTGCAGCACTGGATGAAAGATGCAAGGGTCTGTCAGGAGTCCAGAAACTCATTGACCTTTTATACACACACACTAATGTTACCTTTAATAGCCATTCAAACCCCTTTGTGTCAACTTGTGTGCATGTTATCAGGCCAAAATCACCAGTGTATGTAAACTTTTGATCAGGGTCATTTGGGTAGTTTCTGCTGTCATTATGATATAAAAAGAGTAAATACCATTGATTGATAATAAACGGCTTCAGCCAAACACTAAACATGAGTGATAGAAAAGTTTTCATATTCTCTGAAAAATGGCCAAGAAATCATAAATTCTGCCAGGGCATGGAAAACTTATGAGCACAACTGTGTGTGTGTGTGTGTGTGTATATATATATATATATATATATATACACATGGGCGTCCGGAGAACTTTTTTCAGGGGGGGGCATCATTTTAAGGTCACGCATGCTCTGCCCCTTTTTGACAATGTCATTATCATGGTCAGACTTAGTACAGGAGACGGTCAGAGACTGTGGACATAGTACAGGAGATGGTCAGAGACTGCAGACATACTACAGGAGATGGTCAGAGACTACAGACATGGTACAGGAGATGGTCAGAGACTACAGACATGGTACAGGAATTGGTCAGAGACTGCAGACATGGTACAGGAGACGGTCAGAGACTGTGGACCTAGCACAAGAGACTGTCAGAAACGGCATACATGGCTCAAGAGGACATAGTGGGGAACCCCCGATCCGATTCCTGATTCCAGGGGGGGGGGCAATTGCCCCCCCTTGCCCCTACCTGCGGACGCCCATGTATATACAGTATATAGAGAGAGAAAGATTGCTTATATCAATTATTTTTATTGTTAATTATTATTTAAATATACATTTTATATTAATTTTTATTATACTTATTTATTAATATTTAAATATTTTATAAACACATTCACTAAATCTCATATAAGAGTTAAAACAATAATGTCATTGCAAAAATAATTTCAAATCTTTTCAAATCTGCAGCTTCCATTTAAGTAATCCCTGGTGGTCCTGACATGAAAATCTTTGTTCAGAAACATCCTGTGCTGGGGTGACAACGCTCTGTCCCTGTTTCCCAATTGCTCTCCCGCGTTGTCACCTTGTCACACGAGCTTCTGTTGGAGCGTTTTCAGCCCTCATTGTCACCTTTAGGAAGCCCCCCCTGAGAATTGCCACGCAGCCATCACTGGAGTGCATGTAGACCGGAAGCAGCTACTAAGAACTTGCAGGAGATTAGCAGCACTGAGGTGTAACGAAGGATAAAAAAAAGAAAGCAAGCATTTTATTTTAATATATGGCATTGTTTATGATACTCAGTTTTGTAGCCAATGAAATGCCATTCATATAAAGGCACTTCTACTCCACTTCAGCCCCTGAAGGATTTCCCATGTTAGCAGAGCACTTTTTGCGATTCGGCACTGCGTCGCTTTAACTGACAATTGCGCGGTCGTGCGACGTTGCACGCAAACTAAATTGATGCCCTTTTTTTCCCACAAACAGAGCTTTCTTTTGGTGGTATTTGATCCCCTCTGCGTCATTTCTGATCGCCGCTATAAACAAAAAAAGAGCGACAATTTTGCAAAAAAAAAATAAAAATTTCTTACTTTTTGCTAAAATACAAATCCAAAAAAAAAAAATGTATTCATCAATTTTGGCCAATTTATATTCTTCCTCATATTTTTGATAAAAAAGATTGGCGTTTATTGATTGGTTTGCGCAAAAGTTGCCGCGTTTACAAACCAAGAGAATTAATTTCTGGCGTTTTTACATTTTCTTTTTTTTTTTTTTACAAGTAATGGCAGCGATCTGCGATTTTTATCGGGAGTGCGATATTGCAGCGGACATGTCGGACATTTTTTACACTTTTTTGGGACCAATGACATTTATACAGCGATCAGAAATTTAAATGGCCACTGATTACTGTATAAATGTCATTGGCAGTGAAGGGGTTAACTGTGTTCCCTAGGCGTGTTCTAACTGTGAGGGGGCTGGGCTGCCAGGGGCACCAGAGATCTAACTGATCCCAGTGACAGGAATCAGTAGATCTCTTACATGCCGCCTGACAGAGCGGGGAACTGCCGTGTTTACATCGGCGGCTCCCCCGTTTTTGTTTTCTGCCAGGCAATCACAGCTCTCTGGCGGAGATCGAGTCCGCCCAAGCCGCGGCCACACTCCTGCAGAGTGCGGCGGGCACGAGAGCGCGCCTCCGGCAGCGCGCTCCCACCCGCTACAGCGCACACGCAAGCCACCATTTATAGATGCCGATTCGCGGGACTCTGCAGCAGTAAATGTAGGTGATGCGGTCGGGAAGCGGTTAGGTTGATCACGCGCTGAACATATTATATAAAAAAAAAAATACAATGTTTCAAGCCAATACAATATTGAAGTGCAATCCCTTTAAATAAGAACTTGGCCGCGGTTTATCGCTCACAAACAAACGATCGCAGCACCTAGGGAGAAATTTGGCTCCTTCAATATATTGCGAATTACCCGTCAGCGGCAAAAAAAAAAAAACTTGGCAAGAGTAATCGCCGGAATTAAATATTCTGATCATGTAAAGCATTTCATCAATTAAGGTGAGACAAGGATTCTGGAATATTTCACGTCACCTGTAATTTTTTTCCTTCTGTCTCGCACGCTATAATGAGAACGCGCCACCATAAATCTTGCTTTATTTTTCATCATCCTCGCTAGATCCGCCGCCATGAGTTATTTGCCTAATCGTAGATTGTCTGTATTAAAGAGTGTATTGATGGGAAGTTTCCTGGACTTTGTACAGCCATTGATTAATCCCCTTACCTATTACGTTTATGAGTTTTTAGATTTGTGAAAAATTAGGACAGAGCTCGCCATCGCGCTTTGCGCTTTGAATGCCATAAAAACCCTTGTGATGGGTCATTTGTCAAAGTGGTGAATTAGAAATAAAAAGTAATTTAAAGGATAAGTTCACTTTAAAACAAAGTGCACTTATCCTCAAAGCCTCCTTCCCCTGACCTAACTCAACCCATCCTACCCTTCCACAGATACATGCTTTCCTTGATCCAACAGTTGAGATATTGCTGTTTGTTTACATACAGCGGCATAGTTGTCCTGGTTGCCCCTGCACATTACAGCCCCATAGACTTCAATTGGACCATTTCAGATCATCTCCGACCTTTAGACACAGCCCCATAGAAGTCTATGGGTCACTAATACGTAGACGCAACTAGGGCAGCAAAGATTTGGACCACTGGATGTAAACAAACAGTCTTCACTTTCCTGATTGCCTCTATGCATTTCAGCCCCATAAAAATCTATGGGACCCTTGATAATCATCTGTGGCCTTTAGACACAACCCCATAGAAGTATATTGAGCACCAAGACACAGGCAAGCTGAGGGCAATGAAGACTTGGTCTGCTGGATGTAGACAAACAGTCTTCACTGTCCTGTTTGCTTCTACTCAGGGCCGGCTCTACCACTAGGCAGAGTAGGCGGCCGCTGCCACCCAGGGCGCCCATCCACTGCTGGTCCATCACTTCTCTGCATGGATCACTCATGCCACTGGAGAGCCGCAGCTGGCAGCACACCAGGGCGGTAAAATGAGGCGGATCCAGGGGCACAGGTGCGGGCCTGTGGACTACAACTAAAGAAATGGGTAGAGAGGCTCTGCAAAAATCTCCACCTCTGCCACCTCCATCATATACATTGACAGGGCAAAGGGGGTGGAGTCAGGGGCGTGGCCAAAGGGAGCGGCACAATGAGGTTTCGGCTAGGGTGCCAAAAATCCTTGCACCAGCCCTGCTTCTACTGTATGTATTACATCTTCATACACATCTATGGGCCTCTTTCCAATCATCTGTGGCCTTTAGACACAGCCCCATTGTAGTCTATGGGGCTCTAAGGCACAGGCACAGCGAGGGCATGAAGACTTGGTCCGTGGGATGTAAACAAACATTCTTCATTGTCCTGGTTGCAAATACTGTATGCATTACATCTCCATATACATCTATGGGCCTCTTTTCAATCATCTGTGGCCTTTAGACACAACTATATAGAATTCTATGAGGCTCTAAGGCACGGACACAGTGAGGGCAGTGAGGACTTGGTCAGATGGATGTAAACAAACAGTTTTCACTGTCTTGGTTGCTTATATGCATTACAGCCCCATAAACATCTACGGCAGTGTTCCTCAACTCCAGTCCTCAAGGCCCACCAACAGGTCATGTTTTCAGGATTTCCCTCAGATGAATCGGCTGTGGTAATTACTAAGGTAGTGAAACTGATCAAATCACCTGTGCAAAATAATGGAAATCCTGAAAACATGAACTGTTGGTGGGCTTTGAGGACTGGAGTTGAGGAACACTGATCTACGGGACTCTTTCTAATCATGTGGCCTTAATATACAACCCTATAGAAGTCTCTGGGGCTCTAAGGCACAGACACAGTGAGGGCAGTGAAGACTTGGTCAGCTGCATGTAAACAAATAGTGTTCACTGTCCTGGTTGCCTCTATGCATTACAGCCCCATAAACATATATGGGACTATTTCTAATTATGTGTGGCTTTTAGACCCAACCCCATAGAAGTCCCTGGGGCTCTATGGTGCAGGCACCGTGAGGGCATGAAGAATTGGTCTGCTGGATGTAAACAAAGTCTTAACTGTCCTCTATGCATTACAGCCCCATAAACATCTATGGGACCCCCTCTGATTGTCCCAGTCTTTAGACATAGTGACCTACTAATGCTTGTAGTGCCACTCTAAGCAAAGAAGGAGGGTGTATATAGTCCAGCTGGTACTCAGAAATGGGATGTTGGCTGAAAATGTCACCATCCAATAGCGTTTAGCATACTTGGAAAAATCGCCTCTCAACCCTATCCAGTCTATGTGGTTAACATGTGTAAGTTGGCCTCAGCCTTGAACCACTCCATAAGCCATGCCCTTGGACCAGGGCAGAGGGCATGGCTTGTGGAGGAGTGGTGCAAGGCTGAAGCCAACTGAAGCCAACTTTTTTAAACAGAGCTTTAATCACAGTTCCATTGGAGCAGACGGGTCTAGGGCAGCGAAGATTTTGGAACACTGGATGCAAACAGTCTTCACCCTCCTGGCTGCAGCAACATCTATGGGACCCTCTCAGTTCAACTCTGGTCCTTAGACACAACCCCATAGCAGCCTATGGGGCACTGATGCGCAAGTGCAGTCAGGGCAATGAAGACTTGCACCACTGAATGTAAACAAACAGCAGAAACATGGCCTTATGATTAAGGTAAGTAAGCATCTGTGGAGGGACAGTATGTCAGGGAAGGGAGCAAAAAAATGCGCTTTGTTTTGGGCTTCATTCACATGGGTGCACTGATACATACACCCGTGCAAAGGGTATATCTTCACCAATGTGGGATGCACAGCTTTTCTGTGCAGCCCGAGCAGGCTATTGGCTGCATGGACCAGCATATATCTCCAAGTGCATCCCGGAGTGTACATACAGTACATGTGGGTCTGGTACATGGATCCATATGCAGTCTGGCTGCTCTCTCCTCCTATCATTATGCCTCGTCTGCACATGCATTTTTTATATGCAAGCAGTGTAAGTCCCTGAATATGGCTTGATTTCTGCCTCTTGCAATCCATGTAAAGCAAGGCTGTAGAGAGGAAGAAGCAGCACAATAAGCCAATCTGTTCATGTGGCAAGAAGCATTCTGATAGTAGGAGAAAGCAGAGTGACAGAGAGATATGATCATCATTGCGCTGCTTCTCCTTTCACTGTACAGTCACAGACTGGGGGCTCGTCCGGGACAACCTGTTGGTGGAAGTGGAGTCGGCTCAATGCAAGTGGGTTGAATGATGCTAGACAACATGATGAGGACATCTAGTGGCAGAAGTAAAGTACTGCAGGAGAAATCTCCTAATTGAAGGTGAATATTACAGTAAAAGCTGTTTTTGAATGAACTATTCATTTTGTATTGTTTATTGGCTGGTGTTCAGCTTTAAATACCTCTACTGCAGTATAAAGCATTGTGTAATTAGTATTGGTCATAACCAGCACATTATCTCTCATTGTAAAATATACAAAGTCTGCTGTATTTGTTGCTTATCTAATTGTGAACCTCAGCTGTTCCTGTAATAACACGACATACTGTGAATATAATGGTTTAAACACAGAGGTAATGGATACATTGTGAATAAAAATGCAATAAAGAGACTTCTCTACATTTCTATGAAAATCGTGTTTGCCCAGACAAAAACCCTTGTTTGAAAACACGTCTAAAATAATCATATTGTTCAACACACAAATATTAAGAGCTGTAATTATACTAAACCCTGGAACAAAAGGGCGGGTTATTGGCTGCACGCTTTTATTCCAGGAGAAATGTCTCCATATTAAGAGTGTTAACCGCGCTGCGCTATAGAGAAAACCTCCATCAGATTCCTGCAATGTGATCAGGTTCTATAACACACCAATGGAATGCCGGAAGAGAACATGAACAAATAGAAAAAGAAGTGAGCACCATTATATATATAAAAATAAACAAACTTTGGTCTTTAACCTCAGAATGAGACAACTACCTTGTATGTGGAAAGGGAGAAACATTTGGAGTGTTAGCTTTTTGGGCATATAGGGTGCAGCGTATCCAATCACTAGAGACCGGTGACATCACTGAGAATGCAGCGTATCCAATCACTAGATACCGGTGACATCACTGAGAATGCAGCCTATCCATTCACTAGAGAGCGGTGACATCACTGAGAATGCAGCCTATCCATTCACTAGAGACCGGTGACATCACTGAGAATGCAGCCTATCCATTCACTAGAGACCGGTGACATCACTGAGAATGCAGCCTATCCATTCAGTAGAGACCGGTGACATCACTGAGAATACAGCCTATCCATTCACTAGAGACCGGTGACATCACTGAGAATGCAGCCTATCCATTCAGTAGAGACCGGTGACATCACTGAGAATGCAGCCTATTCATTCACTAGAGAGCGGTGACATCACTGAGAATGTAGCCTATCCATTCACTAGAGAGCGGTGACATCACTGAGAATGCAGCCTATGCATTCACTAGAGAGCGGTGACATCACTGAGAATGCAGCCTATGCATTCACTAGAGAGCGGTGACATCACTGAGAATGCAGCCTATCCATTCACTAGAGAGCGGTGACATCACTGAGAATGCAGCCTATCCATTCACTAGAGACCGGTGACATCACTGAGAATGCAGCCTATCCATTCACTAGAGACCGGTGACATCACTGAGGATGCAGCCTATCCATTCACTAGAGACCGGTGACATCACTGAGAATCATAGGTGTGTGCAGCCTATTGCATTAGCTCAAGCACACATGCATATGTCTGTGTGTGTGTGTGTGTGTGTGTGTATATATATATATATATAGCAGTAGGGCAGTGAACGGTGTCAGTAGAGCAGTGGATGGTGTCAGTAGAGCAGTGGATGGTGTCAGTAGGGCAGTGCACGATGTCAGTAGAGCAGTGGATGGTGTCAGTAGACCAGTGGACGGTGTCAGTAGAGCAGTGGACGATGTCAGTAGAGCAGTGGACGGTGTCAGTAGAGCAGTGGATGGTATCAGTAGGGCTGAGGATGGTGTCAGTAGAGCAGTGGACAGTGTCAGTAGAGCAGTGGATGGTATCAGTAGGGCAGAGGACGGTGTCAGTAGGGCAGTGGACGGTGTCAGTAGGGCAGTGGACGGTGTCAGTAGGGCAGTGCACGATGTCAGTAGAGCAGTGGACGGTGTCAGTAGGGCAGTGGATGGTGTCAGTAGAGCAGTGGACGGTGTCAGTAGAGCAGTGGATGCTGTCAGTAGGGCAGTGGACGGTGTCAGTAGGGCAGTGGATGGTGTCAGTAGGGCAGTGGATGGTGTCAGTAGAGCAGTGGATGGTGTCAGTAGGGCAGTGGATGGTGTCAGTAGAGCAGTGGATGGTGTCAGTAGAATAGTGGACGGTGTCAGTAGGGCAGTGGATGGTGTCAGTAGAGCAGTCAACGGTGTCAGTAGAGCAGTGGATGGTGTCAGTAGGGCAGTGGACTGTGTCAGTAGGGCAGTGGACGGTGTCAGTAGAGCAGTGGACGGTGTCAGTAGAGCAGTGGATGGTGTCAGTAGAATAGTGGACGGTGTCAGTGGGGCAGTGGACGGTGTCAGTAGAGCAGTGGATGGCGTCAGTAGAGCAGTGGATGGTGTCATTAGGTCAGTGGACTGTGTCAGTAGGGCAGTGGACGGTGTCAGTAGAGCAGTGGACGGTGTCACTAGGGCAGTGGACGGTGTCAGTAGAGCAGTGGACGATGTCAGTAGAGCAGTGGATGGTGTCAGTAGAGCAGTGGATGGTGTCATTAGGGCAGTGGACTGTGTCAGTAGGGCAGTGGACGGTGTCAGTAGAGCAGTGGACGGTGTCAGTAGAGCAGTGGACGGTGTCAGTAGAGCAGTGGACGGTGTCAGTAGAGCAGTGGATGGTGTCAGTAGAATAGTGGACAGTGTCCGTAGAGCAGAGGTTGGTGTCAGAAGTTTATTTTTATTATTTTTTATTACTTTTTTACAATATATTTTTGCAATAATTATTTATTATTTTAGTTTTATACGTTTTTTTTGGAGCCCCATTGGGGGGGCTTTGGTGAAATATCAGGGGTCTAAACAGATCTGCTCAGCACAGGGTAATTAGGGTGTGCCCAGGCACACCCGGCACACCCTGTGTGCACGGCTTTGCTGGGAATGCAGCCTATCCATTCACTAGAGACCTGTCACATAACTTTGATTACAGCCTATCCATTTATTAAAGACTGTCGATGACCTTTATCTATGTGTGAGCCGGCTCTGACATATTTTGGACCCTGAATAGCGGTGAAAAGTATTGCATACAAAACATTTTATATCTGGAAATACAGCTGTAAGGTGAAAGCAGAAATGACAAGATGGGAATAAATTGAATTCTATGATAGCGGCAAGCTTGGGCAGAACCAGCGGCTCCACTGATAAGTCTTCTTTCTTCCCCCGGAAAGTAAAAGGCGAGATGCAAACATTTGTTGGAGGATGAATATGCGGAGATACAGCATTAATGCCAACACACTTTAATTTAGTATCCAACGGAGGCCAACAAAACGGACGGCGTCCTACCAGCCATGTAATTCCAGCCGGAATCAGGCCATTACAATCCTCGCCATTCAAGACGCCGCTCCGTAATCCCAAGGTGAATCACGAGACGCGGTTCTCCAGGAGCAAACACACATTCCAATTTCCAGGAGAATTAAACATATTCCCCCCCGGAGGGGCACTCCAGTCCGCTATCTCTCCTCTCCGCTCGTATTAATTCATCATAGTGATTGTTTCCTAAATTCAAATTTGCATTCATATTGCAGGGAGCCGGGGAAATAATACACCTTTCCGCAGAGTTGATTATTAAATAAACTAGTCGGAGATGTGATCGGAAAGGTGAATTTAAAAAGCGACTCCAGTCACAAGGGGGGAAATAGAGGGGGCTCAAGCAGATCTCGCTGCCTGCCTTTTCTTTTTCTGTGCAGCCATTTCTGGTTTTAGGGCTGCCATAGGAAAAAGAGTGAGACTGCTTTTTCTAGGCTTGCAATTGCATTTTGGTACACGCCTCTTTTCTGGTACTCCGCCTGTCCAAACACATCCAACAGCCTCTATAGCTGCTGGCAAAAAGAAGAGCTCTGATCTGATTAGAGTGGTTGTAAACCCGTACACGTATCCAGTGCGGTGACTGGCCTCAGATGACACACAGTGAAGAAACAAATCCTCCTACATAAGTTGTACCTGTTTATCTGCAGTCTTCTCCTCTCCACAGCCATTCAAAATACATTTGTGAGCTCCAGAAGGCAGGGGGTGGGGTTCTGATGTCACACACTGTACAGCATAGAGTAGGGAGCTGAGTGTAATCTGAGACCTGTGTAGAAGGAAAGGACAGACCCCTCTCTGCATAGTCTCATAGATAAATATGCACAGCTTAGGCTGTCAATCACCTTCTGTGTGCTGGGGTGGCAGGGACATCTCCTGGGAATGTCTGGTGTCAGCATAGACCAGTGGTGTTCAGCTTTCTTTATATGGGTTCCTCAAGTGTGGTCCCTAACATCACAAAGTGCTGCACATAAAATCCTATGAATATTCAATGTCAGAGACAGCAGACATACTACAGGACATAGCCAAAGACTAATGGCATGATACAGGAGATGGCCAAAAACTGCAGACATGATACAGGAGATGGTCAGAGACTGCAGACATGATACAGGAGATGGCCAAAAACTGCAGACATGATACAGGAGATGGTCAGAGACTGCAGACATGATACAGGAGATGGTCAGAGACTGCAGACATGATACGGTCAGAGGACACAAGGTAGAGACTTCAGTGCTGATTGGGGATTGGCAGACACAAGGCATGGTCTGGTGTATTGGTCATCAATGATCAGAGGACACAAGCACGGACCGTAATACTGGTTGTGGATCAAAGGACACAAAGTAAAGCCTTCAGTGCTGGTTGGGGATTGGAAGACACAAGGCATGGACTGGAGTATTGGTCATGGATCAAAGGGCACAAAGCATGGATTGCAATACTGGTTATGGATCAAAGGACATAAGGCAGAGACTTGAGTGCTGGTTGGGGATGGGAAGACACAAGGCATGGACTGGAGTTCTGGTCATGGATCAGAGGACACCGGGCATGGGCTGGAGTATTGGTTATAGATCAGTGGACATAAAGATTGGATTTTAATACTGGTTATGGATCAGAGGACACAAGACTCTAGTGCTGGTTGGTGATTGGAGGACACAAGGCATGGACTGGAGTACTGCTTGTAGATCAGAAGATGCAGGACATGGATTGGTGTGCTGGTTGGAGATCATAGAAGACACTGAGGACAGGACAGAAGCTAGAGAGTCAGTTGAGGCTCAGAACAGACAGGCAAGGACAGGAAACCTTATGGAGGATCAAAGTGGGAAGGCAGAATTTGAGTTCAGGCCCAAGGACTAGAGGAACTGGAATGCTAGTTGAGAATCATAGTAGACAATGTAGGACGGGAGTGCTGAGCAGGCATCTCAAGTGATAAGGTGGGGGGGTGAGGTGCAAGTTGAGGACCACATGAGACAAGAGTGCTGGTTGGAGCTTAGTCCATAGATAGACAATGTCAAGGCTGGTAGAAGAAAACACAAGAAATCAGGAAACTGTGTTCCTAACACATGGGATACAGAAACTCAGAAGCACACAAAAGCAAATAAAATTTGAAAGCACTTTCGGATAATATTCGTCATTCCGTTCTGATGTACAGCCAGTTTATGGTAGGAGAGACCTACCTACACATGGCTGTGTGTTGTGAAGGGGCAAATGTCAGCACTTGTGGGGGACAGAGAACACTTCTTGGGGGGGGGGGGGG
>BLSH010406495.1:1753426-1763631 GCA_018402905.1 Glandirana rugosa
AGAGCAACAGCACAGACAGCAGTAGTAAAGTAATCTATCTCAGGATGCAGGATCAGGTCTTAAAATGGCTAAAATCTGTCCCTCACGCCGTCAGCTACCTTTCCCTATACTAACCCAAGGAGCATGTGACTGCAGCACTGTGACTCCAGCTTATAAAGAGGCTGGGTCACATGATGCACCGGCCAATCACAGCCATGCCATTAGTAGGCATGGCTGTGATGGCTTCTAAGGGCAAACCACTGAAACGCTTGTTGATTGGCTGCCCTGCAGCTTCTCAACACGTGGAGTAAAATAGCAGAACCCCGGACCGAACCCGAACGATTTTTGAAATGTCCGGGTCCGGGTCCGTGCCACGGACACCCTAAAGTTCGGTACGGACCCGAACGTTACAGTCCGGGTTCGCTCAACACTACTCCTGAGATAGCCTGTGCATAAACTGCAGCCTTTAGCAGCTGCATAAAACATTAGTCTACCAAGAAAGGAGAGAAATATCAAAAATATAAAAAAAAAAAATTAAAAAAAATACTTGAATAGCAGCATATAATTTTCCGCTGCTCTTAAATAATTAGTCGTCTGCTTTTTATTTTATTTTATTTTTTTTGTTTCAGCAGCTTCAGGAGAGTCTTAGGAAAATATATACAGTATTATAGGTGGGATTGAATTATTATTTTCAAAAATTGGAGTAGGCGACACAATCCGCTGAAGGGGCTTTCAATATCTGTGTAGCACAGAATATAATCTTACTGTTTGGGGCTCTGGGGAAATTATGGATGGGAAAGCTTTCCCGCTGCCGAGGATCGTAAGTCTTGTAGAATCCGAACCGAGGAAGCCAAGTTGTGTGACGGCCGGCCTTGTCTTCAAAGACGGATTCAAGGCGACCAATTGGAGAGCCGTTAATGCCATTCAGCAAACACTGCAACTGTGCTAAAGTCAAAAGGTTCTATTCGTTTGCCGTAGTCTAACTCATTTAGGATTCCAAAAAACAATTGTGCTCCTGGGTGGGTCTCCTTGCTCCTAGTAAATTTTTAATAATGTGTTTTTTGGGGGTTTTTTTTTCAATACTTAAGCTATGCAAAATTTTGATAACCACCCAATATTGGCTACATGGGTGACCCTCCCTTTCAACATCCTTCGATCGAAAAATTGTGCATATGGCTGTCAGAATACCCAAACAGCAGCTGCATCTGATTGGTTTGGCTGAAAATTTTCCTTCGATTTTTCAATCAAAGGATGTTGGGTGAGAGATGGCTGGCAGTGCCACCCATGTAATGAATTTTGGAAATGATGCATATTTGCATGGTGTATAGCCAGGTTAAGTCATTAAAACAGGTGTCCCCATTAAAAGATTTCTTATCACTTCCTGTAAACGGAAAACAAAAATCACTGTCTGACTTTTTTGTCCCAATGACAATAGTAACCTGGACAAGCAGAACAAAATCTCTCCAGCAAGGTCACAGACAGCAATAAAAATCTTAATTTTATTGATTCATTTTAATTGAATGCTTTTAAATAATATTTTTTGTTTGGAGCTTCAATGGATATATATATATATATTTATATACAGTTGTGCTCATAAGTTTACATACCCTGGCATAATGTATGATTTCTTGGCCATTTTTCAGAGAATATGAATGAGAACACAAAAACATTTCTTTCACTCATGGTTGGTGTTTGGCTGAAGCCATTTATTATCAATCAACGGTGTTTACTCTTTTTATATCATAATGACAACAGAAACTACCCAAATGACCCTGATCAAAAGTTTACATACCCCAGTTCTTAATACCGTGTATTGCCCCCTTTAACATCAATGACAGCTTGAAGTCTTCTGTGGTATTTGTGGATGAGGCTCTTTATCTTCTCAGATGGTAAAGCTGCCCATTCCTCTTGGCAAAAAACCTCCGGTTCCTGGAAATTCTTGGGCTGCCTTGCATGGACTGCATGTTTGAGATCTCCCCAGAGTGGCTCAATGATATTGAGGTCAGGAGACTGAGATGGCCACTCCAGAACCTTCACTTTATTCTGCTGTAGCCAATGACAGGTCGGCTTGGCCTTGTGTTTTGGATCATTGTCATGTTGGAATGTCCAAGTCCCATGCACAGCTTCCTGGCTGATGAATGCAAATGTTCCTCCAGTATTTTCGGATAACACTGCATTCATCTTGCCATCAATTTTGACCAAATTTCCTGTGCCCTTTGTAGCTCACACATCCCCAAAACATCAGCAATCCACCTCTGTGTTTCACAGGCCTTGTTAACTCCTCTCCAAATGTAGAGTTTATGGTTGTGGTCAAAAAGCTCAATTTTGGTCTCATCACTCCAAATTACTGTGTGCCAGAAGGTTTGAAGCTTGTCTCTGTGCTGTTTGGCGTATGGTAAGCGGGATACTTTGTGGCATTTGCATAGTAAATGCTTTCTTCTGGCGACTCAACCATGAAGCCCATCTTTCTTCAAGTGCCTCCTTATTGTGCATCTTGGAACAGCCACACCACATGTTTTCAGAGAGTCCTGAAGTTATTTATGAGGGTTTTTTTGCATCCCAAACAATTTCTCCAGCAGTTGTGGCTGAAATTTTAGTTGGTCTACCTGACCGTGGTTTGGTTTCAACAGAACCCCTCATTTTCCAATTCTTGATTAGAGTTTGAACACTGCTGATTGGCATTCTCAATTCCTTGGATATCTTTTTATATCCCTTTCCTTTTTTATACAGTTCAACTACCTTTTCCCGCAGATCCTTTGACAATTCTTTTGCTTTTCCCATGACTCAGAATCCAGAAACGCCAGTGCAGCACTGAATGAAAGATGCAAGGGTCTGTCAGGAGTCCAGAAACGCATTGACCTTTTAAACACACACACTAATTACAAGCACACAGATCACAGGTGAGGATAGTTACCTTTAATAGCCATTCAAACCCCTTTGTGTCAACTTGTGTGCATGTTATCAGGCCAAAATCACCAGGGTATGTAAACTTTTGATCGGGGTCATTTGGGTAGTTTCTGTTGTCATTATGATATAAAAAGAGTAAACACCGTTGATTGATAATAAATGGCTTCAGCCAAACACTAAACATGAGTGAAAGAAAAGTTTTTGTGTTCTCATTCATATTCTCTGAAAAATGGCCAAGAAATCATAAATTCTGCCAGGGTATGTAAACTTATGAGCACAACTGTATATAGATATATATTTGTTTATTTGAATTGTTACATTTGCTTCTCTTGGTATAATCACAGACAGTACAATAGGATACGGTTCGTATTCCTCCAATAAAATAAATTAATTAATTAAATTTAAAAAAAAATGAAAAATAAAAAATTAAATGAAAAATATGTGCGTGTGTGTTTATATATATATAAATATACAGTATATAGTTTTCTTAGATGTTTCTTTGTATTGCTACATTTCCTCCTATTGGTAGCATAACAGACAGTATAATAGGATACACTGGTGTGTTTTTATTCTTCCAATTAAAAAAATTAATTTAAAAAATGTAGAAGTTCAAAAAAAATATATATATACTCCTCTAGTTGTCTCTTTGAATTGGTACATTTCCTCTTGGTATCATACCAGACAGTACAGTAGGATACAGAGGGGTGATTGCGTTCCTGGTGAATGAAGAAATTAAAGATTTAACAATCAGTTACATGAATTAAAATGTAAACGTTAAAAAATGTAGAAATTCAATTTTTAAAAAAATTACACTATTTTCTCTTGTATCTTTGAATTGCTACATTTCCTCCTCTTGGAGTGATCACAGACAGTACAGTGGGGTAGAGCGGGGTGTTCATATTCCTCCAGAACAGTGGGAAGTTTCTGTCTTTTACTCGGGGCGATATCAGCCTGGAAAGGCGAGTCAAAGCACAATGTTTTCCTACAGGGAACAGCCAAAATCTGATTTGTGTGTCCTACTTTCCTCTTCTGTTCTCCAAGTCCTGCCAAGTTTGTCACTTTCTACAGGAAGCTCAGAGGCCGCGTTTAAACTCAAGGTAAACCGTTACTGTGCTGCGAATTCATTAAAGGGGAACTCCGGGCTCTAAAACTTTCATTTTATTATATTCCTCAGTAGTCACAATCTGGGGGTGTTGGTAGATCATAAACTTAATAATAGCATGCAATGCCAAGCTGCGGTTTCCAAAGCAAGCAAAATCCTTTCTTGTAGTAAGAGAGGTTTGGACTCCAGAGATAGAGACATCATTTTGCCCCTCTGTACAAATCATTAGTAAGACCTCATCTGGAATATGCAGTTCAGTTTTGGGCACCAGTTCTCAAAAAGGATATCGGGGAACTGGAGAAAGTGCAGAGAAGGGCAACCAAACTAATAAAAGGCATGGAGGAGCTCAGCTATGAGGAAAGATTAGAGGATCTGAATTTATTCTCTCTTGAGAAGAGGAGATTAAGAGGGGATATGATCAACATGTACAAATACATAAGTGGTCCATATAGTGAACTTGGTGTTGAGTTATTTACTTTAAGGTCATCACAAAGGACAAGGGGGCAGTCTTTACGTCTAGAGGAAAAAAGATTTCATCTACAAATACGGAAAGGTTTCTTCACAGTAAGAGCTGTGAAAATGTGGAATAGACTCCCTCCAGAGGTGGTTTTGGGCAGCACGGTTGATTGCTTTAAAAAAGGCCTGGATTCTTTCCTTAATGTAAATAATATAACTGGGTACTAACATTTTTAGGTAAAGTTGATCCAGGGTGAATCCGATTGCCTCTCGGGGAATCAGGAAGGAATTTTTTCCCCCGTTATAGCAAATTGGATCATTGGCTTTGCTGGGATTTTTTGCCTTCCTCTGGATCAACTGTGGGTGAAGGATTGTATATGGCATTATTTGGTTGTGTATGTATGTATGTATATATATATGTATAAATGTGTTTTTTTTTTTTTTTTTTGGTTGAACTGGATGGACTTGTGTCTTTTTTCAACCTGACTAACTATGTAACTATGTAACAATGGATATAAATCAACTCTGTGCGCACCAAATGTCTTCCCAAATCCAGATATTACCTTGTAAAAGTAGCAGTAGCATTATCACTGTGCTGTACATAGCCTGTGCAGAGAGGGGAGCTGTGGGAGGGGCTTATCGGGCCACAGGGAACCTGCTGTGTTGTCTGGTAGGGGGCTCCTGGAGCACATCACTAGCTGAACAGAATCACACCTCCTTTTAGAATGGTTCACCTATATGGATTACAATTGTCTACAGAATATTTGCTTGGAGAAGCGTTCATCAGTGTGCTGATGATTCTTCACTGTCCAATCAGCAGCCTAGGGGCGGGTTAGTGGCATTACTTAATTGGAGTGGAGAGAAGTGAGAACAGAGGCGTGCTGTGTTGCCTGGTGGGGGGGTTGTTTGCCTGACCTAGAATAAAGTGATGACCTCATCAGTGTGCTGATGATCCTTCACTGTCCAATCAGCAGCCTGGGAGAGAGTAAGTGACTAAGCGGCATTGCCTGATTGCAATTACAAAAAGTGAGGTCAGGGATTCACTGTGCTGTGTGGTGGAGGGTTCCTGGATCTTATGATTAGCTGAACAGAATCACACCTCCTTTTTAGATCAATTAACATATGTAGATTTTAGTTGTGTACAGGTTGTTTGCCTGGACTAGAGTGAACAGAGAGATGACCTCATCAGTGTGCTAATGCTCTTCCACTGTCCAATCAGCAGCCTGGGGGTGGTTCGGTGACCAAGCGACATTGCTTAATTGAAGTGAGGTCAGGGACCCATTGTGTTCCTGGGTCTTATGATTAGCTGAACAGAATTACACCTCCTTTTAGATTGGTTCACATATATAGACTTTAGTTGATTACCGGTTTGCCTGGACTAGAGTGAACAGAGAGATGACCTCATCAGTGTGCTGATGCTCCTTCACTGTCCAATCTGCAGCCTGGGGGTGGGTCGGTGACTAATCAGCATTGCTTGATTGCAGTGAGGTCAGGGACCCATTGTGTTCCTGGGTCTTATGATTAGCTGAACAGAATCACATCTTCTTTTAGATCAGTTCACTTATACAGATTTTAGTTTACAGCTTGTTTGCCTGGACTAGGTTGAACAGAGAGTGATGACATCATCAGTGTGCTGATAATTATTCACTGTCCAATCAGCAGCCTGTTAAGCCAAATTGTCTATTTGCAGTGAGGTCAGGGACCTGTTGTTTTCCTGGGTCTTATGATTAACCAAACAGAATCTCACCCTTTTTAGATCGGTTCACATATATAGATTTTAGTTTACAGATTGTTTCCCTGGACTGGAGTGGCGACCTCATCAGTGTGCTATTAATTCTTCACTGTCCAACCAGCAGCCTAGTGGCATGTCCGTGACTAAACAGTGGTCCTTAATTGCAGTGGAGAGAAGTAAGGCCAGGAACCTGCTGTGTTGTCTACTGGAGGGTCCCTGGATCTTTTGATTAGATGAACAGAATCATACCTCCTTTTTGATCGGTTCACAGATTTTAGTTTACAGGTTGTTTGCCTGGACTAGAGTGAACAGAGAGATGACCTCATCAGTCTGCTGATGCTCCTTCACTGTCCAGTCAGCAGTCTGTTAAGTGCCATTGCTTAATTGCAGTGTGGTCAGGGACCTGTTGTTTTCCTGGATCTTATGATTAGCTGAACAGAATTCCACCCCCTTTTTGATTGGTTCACAGATTTTAGTTTGCAGGTTGTTTGCCTGGACTAGAGTGAACAGAGAGATGACCTCATCAGTGTGCTGATGCTCCTTCACTGTCCAATCAGCAGTCCAGTTGCATGTCAGTGACTAAACGGCAGTCGTTACTTGTAGTGGAGAGAAGTAAGGTCAAGAACCTGCTGTGTTGTCTAGTGGAGGGTTCCTGGATCTTTTGATTAGCTGAACAGAATCACACCTCCTTTTAGAACAGTTCATGTATACACATTTTAATTTTCAGCTTGTTTGCCTGGACTAGAATGAACAGTGATTACATCATCAGCGAGCTGATGTTCCTTCACTGTCCAATCGACAACCTGTGAGCAGGTTGGTGGCTAAGCACCATTGCTTCATTGCAGTGAGGTCAGGGACCAGTTGTGTTCTTGGGTCTCATGATTAGCTGAACAGAATCACACCTTAATTTTGATCGGTTCACATATACATTGATTTTAGTTGTGTACAGGTTGTTTGCCTGGACTAGAATGAACAGAGTGATGACATCATTGGTGTGCTGATGTTTCTTCACTGTCCAATTGGCAACCTGTTAAGTGCCATTGCTTAATTGCAGTGAGGTCAGGGATGCGTTGCGTTCCTGGGTCTTATAATTAGCTGAACAGAATCACATCTTCTTTTAGATCAGTTCACATATACATAGATTTTAGTTGTGAGAAGATTGTTTGCCTGGACTAGAGTGATCAGAAATGATGACCTCATCAGTGTGCTGATGCTCCTTCAGGCCTGATTCACACCTATGCGTTTTAGTGCTTTTTGCATTTTGCAGATTTGCACTACAGAATGTGTTCCATAGGAAACCATGTTAAATGGACTGCAGTGCAAATCTGCAAAATGCAAAGAGCACTAAAAACGCATCGGTGAGAATCAAGCCTCACTGTCCAACCAGCAGCCTAGTGGCATGTCAGTGACTGAACAGCAGTCCTTAATTGCAGTGGAGAGAAGTAAGGTCAGGGACCCGCTGGAGGGTTCCTGGATCTTTTGATTAGCTGAACAGAATCACACCTCCTTTTAGAACAGTTCATGTATACACATTTTAATTTTCAGGTTGTTTGCCTGGACTAGAATGAATAGAGTGATGACATTATCAGTGAGCTGATGTTCCTTCACTGTCCAATCGACAACCTGTGAGCAGGTTGGTGACTAAGCGCCATTGCTTGATTGCAGTGAGGTCAGGGACCAGTTGTGTTCTTGGGTCTCATGATTAGCTGAACAGAATCACACCTTAATTTTGATCGGTTCACATATACATTGATTTTAGTTGTGTACAGGTTGTTTGCCTGGACTAGAATGAACAGAGTGATGACATCATTGGTGTGCTGATGTTTCTTCACTGTCCAATTGGCAACCTGTTAAGTGCCATTGCTTAATTGCAGTGAGGTCAGGGATGCGTTGCGTTCCTGGGTCTTATAATTAGCTGAACAGAATCACATCTTCTTTTAGATCAGTTCACATATACATAGATTTTAGTTGTGAGAAGATTGTTTGCCTGGACTAGAGTGATCAGAAATGATGACCTCATCAGTGTGCTGATGCTCCTTCAGGCCTGATTCACACCTATGCGTTTTAGTGCTTTTTGCATTTTGCAGATTTGCACTACAGAATGTGTTCCATAGGAAACCATGTTAAATGGACTGCAGTGCAAATCTGCAAAATGCAAAGAGCACTAAAAACGCATCGGTGAGAATCAAGCCTCACTGTCCAACCAGCAGCCTAGTGGCATGTCAGTGACTGAACAGCAGTCCTTAATTGCAGTGGAGAGAAGTAAGGTCAGGGACCCGCTGGAGGGTTCCTGGATCTTTTGATTAGCTGAACAGAATCACACCTCCTTTTAGAACAGTTCATGTATACACATTTTAATTTTCAGGTTGTTTGCCTGGACTAGAATGAATAGAGTGATGACATTATCAGTGAGCTGATGTTCCTTCACTGTCCAATCGACAACCTGTGAGCAGGTTGGTGACTAAGCGCCATTGCTTGATTGCAGTGAGGTCAGGGACCAGTTGTGTTCTTGGGTCTCATGATTAGCTGAACAGAATCACACCTTAATTTTGATCGGTTCACATATACATTGATTTTAGTTGTGTACAGGTTGTTTGCCTGGACTAGAGTGAACAGAGTGATGACATCATTGGTGCGCTGATGTTTCTTCACTGTCCAATCGGCAACCTGTTAAGTGCCATTGCTTAATTGCAGTGAGGTCAGGGATGTGTTGCGTTCCTGGGTCTTATAATTAGCTGAACAGAATCACATCTTCTTTTAGATCAGTTCACATATACATAGATTTTAGTTGTGTAAAGATTGTTTCCCTGGACTAGAGTGATCAGAAATGATGACCTCATCAGTGTGCTGATGCTCCTTCAGGCCTGATTCACATCAATGCGTTTTTAGTGCTTTTTGCATTTTGCAGATTTGCACTACAGAACGTGTTCCATAGGAAACCATGTTAAATGGACTGCAGTGCAAATCTGCAAAATGCAAAGAGCACTAAAAATGCATAGGTGTGAATCCAGCCTCACCGTCCAACCAGTAACCTAGTGGCATGTCAGTGACTTAGGCCCCATTCACACAGGGGCGACTGTCGCTCCGACTTGAGTAGCCTCAAGTCGCCCCAGGTCGCTTGACATCTGAAATCCCTTTGAAATTAATGGGAACCGTCTTAATGTACGCTACTAAATCGCTCCGACTTCAGAAAAAAGTTCCTGCGCGACTCAAGGCAAATTCTATCCGACTTGTGCCCATAGAAATGAATGGAAGTCGCCTCCAAGTCGGATCCCCATGTTAATGCAAGCGACTTTACAGTGAAAAGTATAGAATTTATGTTTGGGGCAAGCCCCTCCCTCCCTTATCTGATTGGCCACAGGCAAAGTCGCCTGGCATAAGTCGTGTTGTAAGTCGTGCTGAAGTCGCGTTGAAAGTCGCGCTGCAATTGCCTAGCAAAGTTGCGCCAAGTCGGATCGCCCCTGTGTGAATGCAGCCTAAACAGCAGTCCTTAACCACTTGCCGACCGTCAATCGGCAATTGACGGCGGCAAAGTGGCGCCGTAAGGCGAATCGCCGTCATATGACGGCGGCCGCCAGATCGCGCACAGTGAGCGCGCGCGCGCCGCCGGAGGCACACCCGCGCGCTCACTGTGTCCGGGGAGGGCCAGGGAGCGGGTGCGGCGGCTTTGATTGCCGCCGGCTACCTGCGATGCCCCCCCCCCGGAGTGAATGAGCGGAGGTCCGTGTAAGTAAACACGGACCTCCGCTCTGTGTGAGGGGGAAGGGCTGTGATCACAGCCTTCCTGTATGTGAAGGCTGTGACCACTTCCCTTCCCCAGATAGGCCCCCCCCCCGTAGCGTCCATCGGCCGCCGTTAGTTTCGGCGGCGTGGGCGAGGGACCGGGAGGGGCCTGTGTCACTCGCGCGCCCACACGGAGGCCGCCGCGCGCGCGCGAGTGACACGCGCTAGACCGCCGGCGGCAGTATACTGCCGCTAAGCGGAATGCCGCGGTGAAACGGCGGCAGTTAACGGCTAACTGCCAGCCGT
>BLSH010406495.1:1765861-1784329 GCA_018402905.1 Glandirana rugosa
GAAATTTTGACATTTTTCACATGTTAAAATCAGATTTTTTTTGCTAGAAAATTACTTAGAACCCCCAAACATAGTATATTTTCTCAAATCAGAGGCCCTGTAGAATAAAATGGTGGCTGTTGCATTTTTTTTATGTTGGGTGACATTTGCGCAGCCGTGTATCAAACACAAAATTTCAGGAAAAGATACACGTAGATTTGCTGCTGCAGTAGTAGCGTAGCGCGAATCACGGCCTATAAACGGCGATTTCGCGCATGCGCAGCTAGGGGGCGGGCGCTCACCGACGGCAGCGCGCTCTCGTGCCCGTCGCACGCTCCCTGAACGGGGCTGTGGGTCGGGCGGACTCGATGTCTGCCGGCGACCCGCGATTGTCTGTTAGAGCAAAAAAGCTGTGATGTGATGTAAACTTAGCGGTCCATTTATTATTATTTAAAAAAAAATGTCAGCATTTGCACAGCCTTCACAAATATTCCCAGTAAAGTGTGTACAGTTTGTGTATGATCGTTAGCGCCATCTAGTGGCCATAAGGTGGTATTTTCCTGATTGTTGTATTTCCTTGGAAAGTACCACCTTACAGCCACTAGATGGAGCTGAACATCATAGGAATATCATTGGGGGGTCTATTGAACTACTTAGGGCTCCATTTATTATTATTTTTAAAAAATATCAGCATTTGCACAGCCTTCACAAATAATCCCAGTAAAGTGTGTACAGATTGTGTGTGATAGTCAGCTCCACCTAGTGGCCATAAGGTGGTATTTTCCTGATTGTGGTATTTCCTGGAAAGTACCACCTTACAGCCACTAGATGGAGCTGAACATCATAGGAATATCATTGGGGGTCTATTAAACTACTTAGGGGTCCATTTATTATTATTTAAAAAATATCAGCATTTGCACAGCCTTCACAAATAATCCCAGTAAAAGTGTGTACAGTATATGTGTATGATCGTCAGCTCCACCTAGTGGCCATAAGGTGGTATTTCCCTGATTGTGATATTTCCTTGGAAAGTACCACCTTATGGCCACTAGACGGAGCTGAATATCATAGGAATGTCATTGGGGGTCTTTTGAACTACTTAGGGGTCAATTTATTATTATTATTTAAAAAAATATATCAGCATTTGCACAGCCTTCACAAATAATCCCAGTGAAGTGTGTACAGCAGGGGTAGGCAACCTGGGGCCCTCCAGCTGTTGCAGAACTACAAGTCCCATCATGCCTCTGGGAGTAATTGTAACTGCCAGCCCTGCAATGCCTCCTGGGAAATGTAGTTCTACAACAGCTGGAGGGCTACTGATTGCCTACCACTGGTGTACAGTATATGTGTATGATCGTCAGCTCCATCTAGTGGCCATAAGGTGGTATTTTCCTGATTGTGGTATTTCCTTGGAAAGTACCACCTTACGGCCACGAGATGGAGCTGAATATCATAGGAATATCATTTGGGGTCTATTGAACTACTTAGGGGTCCATTTATTATAATTTTTTTTTAAAAATCAGCATTTGCACAGCCTTCACAAATAATCCCAGTAAAGTGTGTACAGTTTGTGTATGATCGTCAGCTCCACCTAGTGGCCATAAGGTGGTATTTCCCTGATTGTGGTATTTCCTTGGAAAGTACCACCTTACGGCCACTAGATGGAGCTGAATATCATAGGAATATCATTGAACTACTTAGGGGTCCATTTATTATTATTTTTAAAAAAATATCAGCATTTGCACAGCTTTCACAAATAATCCCAGTAAAGTGTGTACAGATTGTGTGTGATAGTCAGCTCCATCTAGTGGCCATAAGGTGGTATTTTCCTGATTGTGGTATTTCCTGGAAAGTACCACCTTGCGGCCACTAGATGGAGCCGAATATCATAGGAATATCATTGGGGGTCTATTGAACTACTTAGGGGTCCATTTATTATTATTTAAAAAAATATCAGCATTTGCACAGCCTTCACAAATAATCCCAGTAAAGTGTGTACAGTATATGTGTATGATCGTCAGCTCCACCTAGTGGCCATAAGGTGGTATTTCCCTGATTGTGGTATTTCCTTGGAAAGTACCACCTTATGGCCACTAGACGGAGCTGAATATTATAGGAATATCATTGGGGGTCTATTGAACTACTTAGGGGTCCATTTATTATTATTATTTAAAAAAAAATATCAGCATTTGCACAGCCTTCACAAATAATCCCAGTAAAGTGTGTACAGTTTGTGTATGATCGTCAGCTCCATCTAGTGGCCATAAGGTGGTATTTCCCTGATTGTGGTATTTCCTTGGAAAGTACCACCTTACGGCCACTAGATGGAGCTGAATATCATAGGAACTACACCTGCTAGTCACATTTTGGGGATTATTTGAGTCAGCTGTGAGAATTCTGAGGCCTCAGGTCTTTATCTCTTCTATGTAGGTGCCACAGCACGGCCAAATGCAGCAGGGCAGCTATAGTGGGAGCAGAGCCCCTAGTCCTCCAATAGGCTATGCAATCCATTTCTGGGTCTTCCTCCTGACAACGTCTTGATCCCCCCGCTCAGCTCGTGTTTGTATTGTATGTTAATAAATACATTATTATTCCACGTAAAAAGCCAAAATGTCAGTCGCAGACAGGAAATAAACAGAGCGCTTCGTCAATTACTATTTTATCTCCATTTTACAAGTATTCATTGCGGCGACGAGCGCACTCGTAAGAGACAATTGACAAATTGATAGCGGCTCCAACGTGATTCCTCTTCAGGTTTCCTCCGTCAGCTGATGATGTATTGATAGATAAACACTCGGCTGAAATAGGCAAAATAAATCACGCGTTTCGCTTTCTATTTTATCACTTTTCCAGCTCAAGTTTCCAAAAACCGAAAAATAAGGGGAAAAAAAAAAAAAAACCTACAGCTGTTTCCTGATGAATGAAAAATGAGATTATTCTTATTGCAGATATTTATGTATTATTTTCAGCTCCGCATTCGATTCCCCGTGATGGGCGCCTGATTCCCCGATCTGGCGAGGAATCTCTCTTCATTCTTTTATTTCAATGACAGCGATCGGCTACATCCCTATTCCCAGATACAGCGCCTATCAGCTAGGCATGAGCGGAAAAATTTGTTTCGTTATTTACATACGCTTGTTTAGTTCGATTCGTTTCATTCGTTTAATTCATTTTCGGAATTCATTTATTTTTTTTCAAATCGATTCGAAAAGTTTTCGAATAGTATTTGAATTAAAAAAGTTTTTAAATTCGAATCATTTTCCAAGGAGAATGGGGTGGAATGGAAAGTGAAGGAATAGAATGGAAAAAGATAGAATACAATGAATAGAATATAACAGAAAATGATAGAATGTGGTGGAGAGGAACAGAGCGGAGCAAAAAATTTGTTTCGTTATTTACATACGCTTGTTTAGTTTGATTCGTTTCATTCATTTAATTCATTTTCAGAATTTGTTTATTTGTTTATTTGTTTTCAAATCGATTAGAAAAGTTTTCGAATCAACTTCGAATCGTTTTTGAATTCGAAAAGTTTTTAAATTCAAACAGTTTTCCAATTTCCAAGGAGAATGGGGCGGAGTGGAAAGTGGAGGAATAGAATGGAAAAAGATAGAATACAATAGAACAGGGATATGCAATTAGCGGACCTCCAGATGTTGCAGAACTACAAGTCCCAGGAGGCATAGCAAGACTGACAGCCACAAGCATGACAACCAGAGGCAGAGGCATGATGGGACTTGTAGTTTTGTAACAGCTGGAGGTCCGCTAATTGCTTATCCCTGCAATAGAATATAACAGAAAATGAAAGAATAGAATGTGGTGGAGGGGAACAGAGCCGTTGTATTCTATTTTTTTGTTTCCTGTTATATTCTTTTCTAGTCTATTGTTTATATTTTTCTGTTCTATTCCTTTAGTTTTCTGTTTACAAACTTATGGGGTGGGGTTGTTTTTCAGGGGTTGGGCTTGGTCCCCTAGTTCCAGTGACTCTCTTAAAGCGGAGTTCCACCCTTTCCTTAGGTTTATTAAAAGTCAGCAGCTACAAAAAGTGTAGCTGCTGACTTTTAATAAACCGACACTTACCTGTCTCCTGGTCCAGCGATGGAGCCGCACGGAGCCTCACTCCTCTCCCCCTCCCCTCCGCGGCGCCGGCATTGCTACTGTGGGCACCCGGCCGCGGCTTCAAGGCCGGGAGCACACTGCGCATGCGCGAGCGGCGCTGCGCATTGTGATTGGTCCCGAAGTCTTCTAGGACCTGTCCTGTGTCCCAGAAGACTTCGGGAGGGAGGGGGAAGGAGTCCTTCCACTTCCGATCGCCTAAGGCGACCGGGGCGGAAGTACCCCTAAAAATAGGGTATCCCCACCCCCCCTCCTCCCCAAAAGCTCCGTTTCAGCATCTGGAGCTGGGGAGGAGGACTTAAAGCGGAAGTTCCACTTTTGGGTGGAACTCCGCTTTAAGGCGTCAGCACACCAAGACATTTTGGACAATTTCATGCTCCCAACTTTGTGGGAAGAGTTTGGGGATGGCCCCTTCCTGTTCCAACATGACTGCGCACCAGGGCACAAAGCAAGGTCCATAAAGACATGGATGAGGGAGTTTAGGGTAAAGGAACTTGACTGGCCTGCACAGAGTCCTGACCTCAACCCGACAGAACATCTTTGGGATGAATTAGAGCGGAGACTGTGAGCCAGGCCTTCTCATCCAACATCAGTGCCTGACCTCACAAATGCTCTTCTGGAAGAACGGTCAAACATTCCCATAGACACTCCTAAACCTTGTGGAACCTTCCCAGAAGAGGTGAAGCTGTTATAGCTGCAAAGGGTGGGCCAACTCAATATTGAACCCTACAGACTAAGACTGGGATGCCATTAAAGTTCATGTGCGTGTAAAGACAGGTGTCCCAATACTTTTGACAATATAGTGTATGTTAATTTTCCATAGGAATGAACCTTTAATGAAAATGTTCTTCTTTCTTCAAGGGAGAGATTTCCTCTCTGAATATTCATTTTTCTCAGAATTATCATGTAGAAGTCTTTTTTTTTTTTTTTTCTCCCCGACGCACAAAAGATAAATTGCTCAGTTGCAAATTTCTCATTTTCACAGACCACTGTTTAATCCTGAAATTGCTTTATGACAATTGCTTGTTAAAGCACAGAAGAGTTTTTATCCTTTTGTTCCGACATAAATATTCATGGCCGCCACATTTCCATATCTGCAGTAGAAGGTATCATAAGATCCTTGCGCTTTAATCACAGAAATATCCCGAATGAAAATGTTTTCCCGAAGTTATCTCCAGGCAAGGAATGTGATCTGGAATAAACCTAGAAACTGTTAAAGCCCTGATGAACTTTTCATTTAAATCAGCTGAGCTCACCCCAGGTGAATCTTAGACCCGCGGCGGTCTGATCGGCGGTGGATCGCTTTTCAGAGAGCGGTACAGGAGCTGCTGACAGGCATTCAGGAGGTAATACTGCTGACTTATGAATGCCTTTTATCTTTGTTTCGGACAGTTGAACCTAACAATGGCCGCAGCATGCCTACAACCCCCATCCAACTGCCTTTGCAGGTTGGGGGGGGGGGGGGGGAGGGGCGGTTGAGAGGTGGTAAAACTGAGACTCAACCACGCCACCCCCAGCTGCAAGTCCTTAATTTGTTTTCTATTGAAAGCAGCCACAACCTGCAGAGAGAAGCCTGCCCCTGCCAGCATTCTGCAGAGAAGGACTCTGGCTCTTTGTGTAGAAGCAGTGGTCTCTCTGCAGAGACCTGGCATGCCCTCCAATAAGCAAATCCCATGCTTTCTGATGATTGGAGAGCAGAAGCTCTGACTCAGCAGTGGACATCAGACTTCTTCTGAACTGGTGCAGAGATTCGCCTCACTTCCTATTTTGGTGGCAAAGGGGAATCCCTCTCACATTCTGTTGAGAGGAATGTCTGTCACTACCAGTTGAAGAGAATCCTTCTTACTTCCTGTTGAGCTGAATCTTTCCCAATTCCTGTTGAGGTGAATCCTTTTCACTTCCTGTTGAGAGGAATCCTTCCCAATTCCTGTTGAGGTGAATCCTTTTCACTTCCTGTTGGGAAGAATCTTTCCCAATTCCTGTTGAGGCAAATCCATTTCACTTCCTGCTGAGAGGAATCCTTCCCAATTCCTGTTGAGGCGAATCCTTTTTACTTCCTGTTGGGAAGAATCTTTCCCAATTCCTGTTGAGGCGAATCCATTTCACTTCCTGTTGGAAAGAATCTTTCCCAATTCCTGTTGAGGTGAATCCATTTCACTTCCTGTTGAGAGGAATCCTTCCCAATTCCTGTTGAGGTGAATCCTTTTCACTTCCTGTTGAGAGGAATCTTTCCCAATTCCTGTTGAGGTGAATCCATTTCACTTCCTGTTGAGAGGAATCCTTCCCAATTCCTGTTGAGGTGAATCCTTTTCACTTCCTGTTGGGAAGAATCTTTCCCAATTCCTGTTGAGGTGAATCCTTTTCACTTCCTGTTGGAAAGAATCTTTCCCAATTCCTGTTGAGGTGAATCCCTTTCACTTCCTGTTGGGAAGAATCTTTCCCAATTCCTGTTGAGGTGAATCCTTTTCACTTCCTGTTGGGAAGAATCTTTCCCAATTCCTGTTGAGGTGAATCCTTTTCACTTCCTGTTGGAAAGAATCTTTCCCAATTCCTGTTGAGGTGAATCCATTTCACTTCCTGTTGAGAGGAATCCTTCCCAATTCCTGTTGAGGTGAATCCTTTTCACTTCCTGTTGGGAAGAATCTTTCCCAATTCCTGTTGAGGTGAATCCTTTTCACTTCCTGTTGGAAAGAATCTTTCCCAATTCCTGTTGAGGCGAATCCATTTCACTTCCTGTTGAGAGGAATCCTTCCCAATTCCTGTTGAGGCAAATCCATTTCACTTCCTGTTGAGAGGAATCCTTCCCAATTCCTGTTGAGGTGAATCCTTTTCAATTCCTGATAAGGAGAATCCTTCTCACTTTTAATTGAGGGGCGTTCCTCCTTACTTCCTGTTGAGGGGAATTTATCCCACTTCCTTTTAAGGTGAAGTCCTCCCACTTCCTGTTGAGGTGAATCCTTTTCACTTCCTGTTGAGAGGAATCTTTCCCAATTCCTGTTGAGGGGAATCCTTTTCACTTCCTGATAAGGAGAATCCTTCTCACTTTTAATTGAGGGGCGTTCCTCTCACTTCCTGTTGAGGGGAATTTATCCCACTTCCTTCCACTTCCTGTTGAGAGGAATCCTTCCCAATTTCTGTTGAGGCGAATCCATTTCACTTCCTGTTGAGAGGAATCTTTCCCAATTCCTGTTGAGGAGAATCCCTTCTCACTTCCTGTTGAGGAGAACCCTTCTCACTTCCTGTTGAGGAGAATCCCCCCCACTTCCTGTTGAGGAGAAACCATTTCACTTTCTATTGACAGAGAGTGAAGGGAAATCTCCCCAGGGAAACACAGATATAAAAAAAAAATGGTCAGTTTTTTAATCCTTTACTATGCTTTTCATAACTAAAGTTTTGGCTGTGCATTCATCTAAATCCCCCTGACTATGGATACCTGCAAATAAAAGCATTGATCGTCCCGGCTTTAATTTCCTTCACGTCCAATCGTCATGTCTGGGAAATCTCATTGTGTAGGGGCAGCTTGGGAAACCGCCATTTCCATAACATTTAGAATAGAATTATCCGGCTCTCCCTGAGTCCTATCAGCAGCATCTTATCGCTAATAATTACGCCGGAATCGGTAAGAAGGTCATAAACGGCATTTAATCGTTCCATAAAAATATATTTACTCCATCGTGATTATACAAGAAGCTAAAGAGCGACTCACCTCCGCTCTGTCCTCCCGCTGGGATCTTATTATTCCGGCCTCTGAATCTCGCTGCGATTTATAGTCCTTGTTTTTATGTAGAACTTATTCCTAGTAATTACTTTTATTTTACCTATTATTAATAATGTATAATATTAATCCATAGTGATTTGTATTTTTGGGTAATATACAGAATATAATTAGAAACCTAACTTTAAATTACCGGTATATATAGATAGATAGATATACACTATATTGCCAAAAGTATTGGGACACCCGCCTTTACACGCACATGAACTTTAATGGCATCCCAGTCTTAGTCTGTAGGGCTCAGTATTGAGTTGGCCCACCCCTTGCAGCTATAACAGCTTCAACTCTTCTGGGAAGGCTGTCCACAAGGTTTAGGAGTGTCTATGGGAATGTTTGACCATTCTTCCAGAAGAGCACTTGTGAGGTCAGAGATGTTGGACGAGAAGGCCTGGCTCGCAGCCTCCGCTATAATTCATTCCAAAGGTGTTTTATCAGGTTGAGGTCAGGACTCTGTGCAGGTCAGTCAAGTTCCTCCACCCCAAACTCGCTCATCCATGTCTTTATGGACCTTGCTTTGTGCACTGGTGGGCAGTCATGTTGGAACAGGACGGGGCCATCCCCAAACTCTTCCCACAAAGTTGGGAGCATGAAATTGTCCAAAATGTCTTGGTATGCTGACGCCTTAAGAGTTCCCTTCACTGGAACTAAGGGGCCAAGCCCAACCCCTGAAAAACAACCCCACATCATAATCCCCCCTCCACCAAATGGTTTGGACCAATGCACAAAGCAAGGTCCATAAAGACATGGATGAGTGAGTTTGGGGTGGAGGAACTTGACTGTCCTTGTGGACAGCCTTCCCAGAAGAGGTGAAGCTGTTATAGCTCCAAAGGGTGGGACAACTCAATACTGAGCCCTACGGACTAAGACTGGGATGCCATGAAAGTTCATGTGCGTGTAAAGGCAGACGTCACAGTACTTTCAGTAATATTGTCTATCTATCTATCTATCTATCTATCTATCTATCTATCTATCTATCTATCTATCTATCTATCTATCTATCTATCCATATCTATCTATCTATCTGTACATCTATATCTATCTATCTACAGTCAGGTCCATAAATATTGGGACATCGACACAATTCTAATGTTTTTGGCTCTATACACCCCCACAATGGATTTGAAATGAAAGAACAAGATGTGCTTTAACTGCAGACTTTCAGCTTTAATTTGAGGATATTTACATCCAAATCAGGTGAACGGTGTAGGAATTACAACAGTTTGTATATGTGCCTCCAATTGCAGCCAATTGTCCCATTACTTTTGGTCCCTTAAAAAGTAGGAAACACATATACAAACTGTTGTAATTCCTACACCGTTCACCTGATTTGGATGTAAATACCCTCAAATTAAAGCTGAAAGTCTGCAGTTAAAGCACATCTTGTTTGTTTCATTTCAAATCCATTGTGGTGGTGTATAGAGCCAAAAACATTAGAATTGCGTCGATGTCCCAATATTTATGGACCTGACTGTATCTATCTATCTATCTATCTATCTATCTATCTATCTATCTATCTATCTATCTATCTATCTATCTATCTATCTATCTATCTATACAGTATCTGATAAAAGTGAGTACACCCCTCACATTTTTGTAAATATTTTATTATATCTTTTCATGTGACAACACTGAAGAAATTGCACTTTGGGCCCAATTTGGACATTTTCACTTAGGGGTGTACTCACTTTTGTTGCCAGTGGTTTAGGCATTAATGGCTGTGTGTTGAGTTATACAAGCTGTACACTCACTAATTTACATTGTAGCAAAGTGTCATTTCTTCAGTGTTGTCACGTGAAAAGATAGAATAAAGTATTTACAAAAATGTGAGGGGTGTACTTACTTTTGTGAGATACTGTATATATATTTTTATTTTTTTCTAGCGCATTATATATTGACCTTATTTCACCCTTTTTGTAACAGTAAATGACAGAATATATATTAGTGCTTTATTGTATACATACTGTAATTTCTGCCACATTAGGTAAAGGGTAAACAACATTTTATTTATTGTGTTCAGAACTATAAGAATATTGTAAAATATTTTACTTTAACATTAAATTAATCAAAAATATTTTTACTTTTTTTAATGACACATTACTTATAAATATCTCATGCTGACACTTTCATTCAGCTCCTGTTTGTGCTGTTGGCTGTCTATATTCAGCTTCTCTGTAGAGACAAGCCTGCTCTTTATAGAGCTCAATAGCTCAAGACTAAAATAGAATTCAAGCTTACAATTAACTAGTAGAGTTGATCGAACCTCTGGAAGTCCGGGTTCGGCCGAAATTATGGACAAAGTCCGGGTTCGGGTCCGGACTTGACCTGAACTTTGACCCGGACCCCGAACCCCATTGAAATCAATGGGGACCCGAACTTTTAGGCACAAAAATGACTGTAACAAAGTCCTGGCAAGTCCTAGAGGTCTGCAAAAGGAAGGAAAATGGGGGTAAGAGTTGGACAAGTGCCCTACAAAGAAATGGGGATAGGGAAAATAACTTAAAATAATTTTTAAGCTAAAATCACATTTAAAAAATCAAAAATGGAGGTGGATGTGGAGTTGGAGGTTGAGGAGGCGGTGAAAGTGGCGGTGGAGGAGGAGGAGCCAACACTGTTTTTTTTATTTTTGTGCAAGAAATGCACCGCTGGCCACAAATGTAGTTTTTAGAATTTTTTTTTTTTTAAACCAGCAATGTAGATGCACTTTTTAATTTTGTGCAAGAAACAATAATCTGTCCCTTTAAGCAACAGCAGGAACCTTTCCCTATAGAACTTGGAGATGATTTTATAACAATAATATGGCTCTATGCAGCAAGAATACACTTTACCTATAGAACTTGGAGATGATTTTAGAAGAATAATCTGTCCCTCTAAGCAGTAAACTCTACCTAGTCCAGTCAGATGGTTCTGTGCAGCAGGATGAGGTCTGCAATCTGTCCCTCAAAGCAGCAGTACTCGTATCTCTCCCTAGTCCACAATCAGATCGTTCAGTAATGCAGGATGAGATGTTCTGCAATCTGTCCCTCACAGCGCCGGCAGCATCCTCTCCCTACACTATCCAGAGAGCATGTGACATGCAGCATGGTGACTCCAGCCCCATATAGAGGCTGGGTCACATGGTGCACTGGCCAATCACAGCCATGCCATTAGTAGGCATGGCTGTGATGGCTTCTAGGGAAAACCAGTGAAACGCTTGTTGATTGGCTGCCCTTGGCAGCTATTCAACATGTGTAATAAAATACCAGAACCCCGAACCCGGATTTTTTTTTAAAAGTCCGGGTTCGGGTCCAGGTCCCGGACACCCCAAATTTCAGTACAGACCCGAACTTTACAGTCCGGGTTCGCTCAACTCTACTAACTAGCCTTAAGCTCTTAATCTGTTTTCAAACACTGTTATTGCTTTAACAAGGAATGGATTCTTTATAGTAAGAGCAGTAAAGCTATTGAGCTGGAAGGCATTCTTTACCATGCCAGCACTTAGGTTTAAACGAGCTGGGTTTTGGAGGAGGCAAATGCGCTTTTTGAATATGACAGATGGAGCCAGTTTGGGGTGGCTTTGAGCATGCGATATGAGTAGATGTGTGCTAACCTGTGGCCACTTTATGGCACCAACCAAACTTTAGAGGACAGCAGGAAGAAGAGGAAAAAGAACCCAGGATGTCACATTTTCTGACCTACCCATGAATACCAAAATTAAGACTTTTTTCTTTTTTTTCTAATGCTGTTACCTTTTATAAAAGGAGTGGATTCTTTATAGTAAGAGCAGTAAAGCTATGCAGCTGGAAGGCATTCTTTGCCGGGAGCTTGCATGAGCAAGGTTTTTGTAGGAGGCATGTGCGTTCTTTGAAGCATGCAATATGGTTAGTTGTGTGCCAACCTGTGGGCCCTGGATGGCACCAACGGAGCTTTCAATGACAGTAGGAAGAAGAGAAAAAATAACCAGAGATGTCACATTTTCTGACTCACCCATGAAAACCAAAATTAACCAAATTTTTTTTCAAACACTGTTATCTCTTTAATAAGGAGTGTATTATTTTTAGTAAGAGCAGTAAAGCTATGGAATTGTATGGCATTCTTTACCATGCAGACATTAAAGCTTGCATGAGCAGGGTTTTGTAGGAGGCACACACGTTCTTTGAATATTATGTACCCAGTTTGGGTTGGCTTTAAACATGTGATATGGATAGTTGCGTGCCAACCTGTTGGCCCTTGATGGCACCAGAAGAGCCATCAAGGAAGGAAAAAAAAAACAGGGATGTCACATTTTCCAACTTACATGTGAAAACCAATATGAAGCCTTTTTTTTCATACTGTTATTGCTTTAACAAAAAGTAGGTTCTTTACAGTAAGAGCAGTAAAGCTATGGAACTGGAAGGCATTCTTTACCATGCCAGCACTTAGGCTTGCATGAGTAGGGTTTTGGAGGAGGCACACACCTTCTGAATATGATGGACCCAGTTTGGGGTGGCTTTAAACATGCAATATGGGTAGTTGTGTGCCAACCTGTGGACCCTTGATGGCACCAGCGGAGCTTTCAAGGACAGCAGGAGGAAGAAAAAAAAAACAGAGGTGTCACATTTTCTGACTTGCATGTGAAAGCCAAAATGTAGCCTTTCTATTATTTTTTCAAACACAGTTAATGAGTGAGTTTTTTTACAGTAAGAGTAATAAAGCCATGGAGCTGGAAGGCATTCTTTACTGTGCAAGCACTTAGGCTTTAAACATGAGATATGGTTTGAGTGCCAATCTGTGGGCCCTTGATGGCGACAGCGGGAGGAAGAAAAAAAAATAAATAAAACAGGGATCACATTTTCCGACTTGCCTATGAAAACCAAAAATTTTTTTTCAAGCACATCTCTTTAACAAGAAGTGGATTCTTTTTAGTAAGAGCAGTAAAGCTACGGATCTAGAAGACATTCTACCTTTAGGCTTGCATGAGCTGGGCTTTGGAGGAGGCCAACGCATTTTTTGAATATAACAGGTGGACTCAGTTTGGGTTGGCTTTAAGCATGTGATATGGATAGCTGTGTGCCAACCTGTGGGCCCTTGATGGCACCAACGGAGCTTTCGAGGACAGCAGGTGGAAGAAGGAACCTCCCCCCCCGAGATGTCACATTTTGTGGCTTACCTGTGAAAACCAAAATGAGACATTTTTGGATTTTTTTTTTCAAACACTGTTATCTCTTTAACAAGAAGTGGATTCTTTCAGGGGCGTAACTACAGGGGTTGCAGGGGTTGCAATTGCAACCAGGCCCTATGCTCCAGGGGGCCCATGTGCCTTCCTTGTACACCTGAATAGAAGGGATTTATAGGAACCATTCTCCTCAGTTTTCAGCCTAATGGAGGAAATTGGTTCCTCTATATGCTGCCCCCTCCGCCCCTCCTATCCAGTTTACTTGTCTTCTGCTGTTCCCAGGGTCCCTGTGCCCCCCCACAGAGCTGCTGTCTTCCCCCTCCTCTCTCCTGCCAGCTGCTGTAGAAGATGAGTCATGATGGAGAGATGGGAACGGGTCGGTAAATTTGTCATCTACCGGCTCCTTCCTTTTCTGAATGGACAGAGTCAGTGATTGGTACCAATTGGTTCATTCATAACTGAAGCATAGTAAACTGTTTTTACTATACTTCCATTTCTGAATGAATGGGAGGCTCAGTGCACAGCTATTCCTGTCCATTCATTCTGTGCAGCTGAGGTTACACAGATGGAGATTGAGGGCTGAAGTTTGTTTAGACCCCCTGATATCTCAGCAAAGCCCTCTAATGGAGCTCCTAAAAAAAATGTAAAAAATTAAATTGTAAAAGAAATAAAATGAAACGGTAAAAAAATAATAAAATGAAAACAAAAATTAAAAACTACTGACACCAGTGAGGGAACTATAAAGATTGCAAAGGTTGCAATTGCGACCAGGCCCTGGCATTTCCCCACCATGGGGAGGCCCAAAGATGGCAGAAACTTGTGAAAGGGCCCTGCTGCGGAGACCCGTGATGGGAGTAAAGGGCCTCAGAATCAGTGGGAAGAGGGAGGGCCCTGGTGAGGGGGGGCCCTTCATAATTTCTTGCACCGGGGGCCCTGAAGGTTCTGGTTAGGCCTCTGGATTCTCTACAGTAAGAGCAGTAAATCGATGGAGCTGAAAAGCATTCCTTACCATGAGATTGCATGAGCAGGCTTTTGTAGGAGGCATCTTTTGAATATGATGGACCCGGTTTGGGTCGGCTCTGAACATGCGATTTGGGTAGGGCCCTTTGATGGCACCGGTGGAGCTCTTGAGGACAACGGGGCTAAAAAAAGGAAAAAAGAACCTGAGCTGTCGCATTTTCCGACTTGCCTGGATATATCAAAGGAGCTTAAGATTATTTTAATAGCACTCTTATTATTTAAAATAACTTCCCAGCCTCCCAGTTCATTAAACTCCAGACTTCCACTTCTATTATATCGCTATTATAGATCAGCAGTTGCCACGTCAACCATATGCATATGAGGCTCGGTGTGCCGCGGAACCCGTGGCGTCCGCGTAAAAAAAAAAAAAGGGACCGTATTGAATTACGGGAGATCAGATGCATTGTGACCAACAAGGAGTCATCTCTTCCTAGGAGTAAAACATATGCGTGTCATTTGTGTGTATCTTGCTGCGGAATGAAAATCGGAATTAATTCAGTTCATTATCTGTGCCGCGATTTCACTCGGCGGTAATTGAGCGCCGAGCCGCTTATGAATATGTATTATTTTCTCCTTTCTCCTGCCTCCCAGCGTAAAAAGGGGGGATTGGAGCTCAACCAAAGGGGGTTACAAATAACTAAGCAGCATATTGGAAGTAAAAAAAAAAAAAAAAAAAGGAAACACAAAAGGCTTGACGAGGACACCGGCTTAACTCAGTGGGGATTGCGGCGAGACTAAGGTGCTTGATTAGCGCCATAAATAATATATGAACGCTTCAACATTTCAATGCGTTTTGGTCTCCGAGGCCGACTAAAAATGATGTGTTGCTTATTTGAGAAAACAAAAAAGGAAAGGATTTTTTTTTAGTGCGGGAGGAGAGCATAAGCCCCGTTGAGTTCAACATCATTTTTACTCGGCATCCAGCTGATTTACATTTGTCTGAACAAAGCGCTAAGCAGCCCAGATCATTAGAATGTGGGTTGGAATTCATTTCTTCCCTATCCAGGACTAATGGGATCCGAGCAAAGGTGAGCAAGGTCAGTGAAAACTGAAATTAAGCCCTTTTATTTTATATTCAAACACTGGTATCGCTTTAACAAGCTGTGGGTTCTTTACAGTAAGAGCAGTAAAGTTATAGAACTGGAAGGCATTCTTTCACATGCAAGCATTTAGGCATGCATGCATGAACGGAGGTTGGCAGGAGGCACGTGTGTTCTTTGAACATGAGAGATGAACCTGGTTTGGGCTGACTTTAACCACTTCAATACCGGGCACTTTTATCCCCTTCCTGCCCAGGCCAATTTTCCGTTTTCAGCGTTGTCATACTTTGAATGACAATTGCGCGGTTATGCAACGCTGTATCCAAATTTAATTTTTATAATTTTTTTTAGACTGATAGAGCTTTCTTTTGGTGGTATTTAATCATCAATGGAGTTTCTATTTTTGTTAAACAAATGAAAAAAAAAAAAATTTTGGAAAGAAAAAAAAAGTTTTCATTTCTGTTATAAAATTTTGGAAATAAGTAATTTTTCTCCTTCACTGATGTGCGCTGATAAGGCTGCACTGATGGGCACTGATGAGGAGGCACTGATGGGTACTGATGAGGCGGCACTGATGAGGAGGCACTAATATGCAGCACTGATTGGCACAGATAGGTGGCACTGATGTGCACTGATAGGTGGCTCTTATGGGCACTGATAGGTGGCTCTGAAGGGCACTGATGTGCACTGATAGGTGCCTCTGATGGGCACTGATAGGTGGCTCTGATAGACACTGATGTGCACTGATAGATGCCTCTGATGGGCACTGATAGGTGGCTCTGATAGACACTGATGTGCACTGATAGGTGGCTCTGATGTTCACTGATAGGGGGCTCTGATAGGCACTAATGTGCATAGATAGGTGGCACTGATGTGCACTAATAGGTGGCTCTGATGGGCACTGATGTGCACTGATAGGTGGCTCAGATGGGCACTGATGTGCACCGATAGGTGGCTCAGATGGGCACTGATGTGCACCGATAGGTGGTACTGATGACCGATAGGTGGCTCTGATGGGCACTAATGTGCACTGATAGGTGGCTCTGATGGGCACTGATGGCCACTGAAAGACATGACTGGTGGGCACTGGCAGGCATCGCTGATGGGCTGCACTGATAATCATTGCACTGATTGTCAGTGCAGATCCGCCCTGTCAGCAAAGCCGCTTATCGGCTCTCCTCTACCCACGCGCTGTCAGCGTGAGTAGAGCGATGCTGATAACCGACACTTCCTATTTACACTGTGATCAGCTGTGATTGGACACAACTGATCACATTGTAAAGAGCCTACGTCATAGGCTACTTTCTGTGATTGGAGATTCGGTGTGTCCAGGCTTGCACACAGCACCACCAATCGCCTCGCTGCATGCCCCTGAGGGCGCGCACAAGCGGCATGTTCTGAAGGACGTCATATGATATCCAGTAAGAACAATTAAACCACCGCCTGACCGTCATTTTGCGATAGGTCTGGTGGTGTGTGGTTAAAGAGACACAAGAGGGTGCAATCTAAGTGCATTAAGAATATGACCGATGGGACGGCTTTTAACTTTTTTTTTTTCTTACCCAAAAAAAGTTTGGGTCACTTTTATTCATATTACAAGGAATGTAAACATCCCTTGTAATAGAAAAAAACATGACAGGCCCTCTTTAATGGGAGATCTGGGGTCATAAAGACCTCAGATCTCACATTTACACTTAAACGTGGGCGTCCGCAGGTAGGGGCAAGGGGGGAAAGTGTCCCCCCCCCCCACCGGAATCAGGGATCGGATAAGGGGTTCCCAGCTCGGTCCTTTTCCTCTTGAGCCACGTATGCAGTTTCTGACAGTCTCTTGGGTCATGTATGCTGTCTCTGACCATCTCCTGTACCATGTCCACAGTCTCTGACCATCTCCTGTACCATGTCCACAGTCTCTGACCATCTCCTGTATTATGTCCACGGTCTCTGACCATCTTCTGTACCATGTCTGCAGTCTCTGACCATCTCCTGTACTGTGTCCACAGTCTATGACCATCTTCTATACCATGTCTGCAGTCTCTGGCTGTCTCCTGTACTATGTCCGCAGTCTCTGACTGTGATAATGTGATAATGACATTGTCGAAAAGGGGCAGAGCATGGGTGACCTTAAAATTATGCCCCCCTAAAAAAAGTTCTGCAGATGCCCATGCACTTAAATGCAATATTACAAAAAAAGTATTTAAAAAAAAAAAAAAAATTGTCCCTTTAAGTCCATTGGGCGGAAGTGATGTTTGACATCGCTTCCGTCATCCAATGGTGGGAGAGGATTGGATCTTCTCTGTCGCTGCCGATGGATCCGGTAAGCGGTGGAGACGACTGGGTTGTGGTGGCATCGCCGTGTGTCTTCTCTCTTTTCTCCTTAAGCGCTAGGCATCCAATAGGATTGCCTAATGCTCTGGCAAATCAGGAAACAGGTCTCACAACTTGCTTCCTGATTGGCGGGGAGGAACTTTAGTGCAAAAATAGCAAAAATTAATTCGCTACCATCACACAGCTGGGTGAGATCACTGCGTCTCCGTCTCCTCTCCCCCAGTGATCAGACTGCAACATTGTAACTTTTATCGCAAGTCACAAGGTGAGAAGGCTGCAGCCTCCATGATTTACATGAATGTGCCACGTCTGAGCCGGCATCTCAGTCCAGGAAGTAGATGGTAACCCTGGATGATGAAGGAACAAAGAAGGCGCCATCCTTCTGGAGAATAAAGCTGATGAAGGGGGAGTCCTGTGATCTCTGTGGGAGGTAATAAATACCTGGAAGTGTTACACTGACACATTGTTTACTATGAATGCATTTGACATGTAAAATAATACGTTGTATGATGCTGGGTCCACTTTAAAGGGTAACTCCACATTCTTGGGAGTTACCTTGCACCCTGGGAGTGGAGTAGAGGAGACCACAGCCCTAGATCAGGTAGGTGCAGCGACGCCGGGCTCGTGGAGGGGAGGGATGTGGTAGTGTCTGCACCGCGCCACGGTCCGCCCAGGGGGATAGGGTGGGCTGTCAGTGCCACGCCGCCTGGAGGGGGAGGTGCTTGTTTGCCGCCTTCCAAGAGAAAAACCCACCAGCCGCCACTGCTGTTGACATCATCTCAGCCCAGGCAAAGTCACTGGACTGGAGCTCCAGGATGGCTTGTTATATTATAAAAGGTGGAGGTTTTATTTTTTTAAATATTACTGTAGCTTTATTCTATAACATGCCAGGTATTTCTTCATGCAGACTTGTAAAGTTACTGAAAGATCCCCTTTAAGCTACAAAAGCATCTAAGCTTTGTGAAATGTTCTGTAAGAGTGGATACATTATAGGATACAATACATATGGATACATTATAGGATACAATACATATGGATACATTATAGGATACAATACATGTGGATACATTATAGGATACAATACA